>LPNX011035302.1:0-25313 GCA_001517045.1 Pseudotsuga menziesii
AGTTTAGACACTACCTATTGATTTATCCCTTACCTTCTCTATGCAAAGATAAGAGGAGAACTTTACATTCTTTATTAATAATTATACTCTAAAGTAATTAGTGAATAAACCCATGTTGGAAGGACAAATGTGCAAATGGTTACTCTTCTTCCAGGAGTTTTACTTTGAGGTGATTACAAAACTTGGAAAGCGCAATGTGGGGCCATATCATTACAAATTGAGTTACTAATTGGAAGCAAGTATAATTATTCAAGAATAAAGAGAGAGTATGTTACATCCATGCTTGATTAAATCCTTCATTTATTCCTTCAAATATGGAGCTTCTTTTCATGCATAATAGCTATCAGAGAATCGAAGAAATTTTGCAATCTAGCCATATTGAGTACACTACCACCAATTACAATGATAGATTCCATCCATAAAATCATGTGTCCAAGGGAAAAAATACTATGCAATACATCATTTAGATGATACTTACAACAATGTGGTGGGATGGTATTATGGGGCAAGTGCATCCATGGTAGAGAAGAGCATGCATTTATGAAGAGGATTGTTGACATGGAGAACTTAAAAAACACATTATTTCTTAGATATAATTTTCATGGAACTAAGTGCATGGACTGAAGCTTAATGAAAATAATGGTACAACAAGATAGATATCATTACTCATGGGAAACCATACCAGTTATAAGTGCCCAGTCTCATATCCAGTCTCATTACCAGGAGGTATCACATTAGGGCATTGACTAAAAGAAGAAGTCTCCATTACTATTAGTTAAGATATAATCTAGAGCCCCAAGCTCAGCCTTTATTTTTTTTGTGACCATATTTCAAAACCATTTCATTTTGTGTTTCTCCTTAGTTACAACCTCATTTTGATGAGGCCAAGGAACCATACTCATCAGGATACAAAAAATATATTTTCTTTTTTTGGAACACGCCAATTTCATTAAGTTTATCCTTAACCCATGGTAATGAGAAATGATTGAACTTTGTATATTCTTCATGTCCTACATGTATTGGGGAAGATCCTTTATTACACTACATAAAATTTCCTTATACTTAAACTGTAAGTGCCTCATCTCCAACCAAGTTTATATTATGCCCTCTTTTAATTCGTGGCATTATTCCTTGTTTCATTCTTACACAAATAGTTTTGTCAAATTCTTGAGACCATTAAAACTTCAAAAACTTGTAGGTGATTTAGTGTCCACACTTAATCAAGGAGTTAACCATGAATATTATACGTTTTCCTTGTTTTTTCTCAAATATAAGTGACATTTCATATTATAACCCCCCCCGGTTTATTTTTAATTTCTAGTTTTTATAGAGTGGCCTCCCCTATCCTTCAGTACTCTAACACTCGCAAGATAATAAGGGCCCCACATTTGATCAATTTAGAAAATGGAATAAAATTCCTCCCTAGTAGGATTCAATCCTTGTACAATGGCAAGTCGTCATGAAACCTACTATTTTCATAAGTTTTTGGAATTATGCATAGAAAACTTTGAAATACCTATTTAATATTAGACTCTGCAGAATTTTATTTATTCCTCAGACCCAGAATACAATAAAAGAAAATATAAAGGAGACCCATGAAACAATGTAAAGGTTTAGGTGTAATGACCCAATTTGAAAATTCCAAACAAAGGCAGAATTTGGGGAAAGTTTGTCTTAACTAGTCTTAACTCTAAGGGATTCGAATGAAAAAAGAGGGTCTCAAATTTGGTAGAATGGTATGGTGAGTCTTAGTACCACTCAATTCAATCTCTCGTCAATTTATAACAGGTTATAGACATTTGAAACTCGATTTGGGGACATTGGAAAAAATGGTAAAATTACTAGTAAATTGTGGTGCAACCCCCCCTATGGTGTGAGCATAAATGGTTCTCCAACTCCTATGCAACCCTCCCAAATTATCAAACAGATTATGGGGACTGATATTAGACTTCATTTACTGTCATTTTTTGTGGTTATGAGTTATGAAATAGAGATGTAAAGCTTCATATTCAAATGCATATATTCGGTGATATTTTCTTAAGGGAAATGACATGTAATAGCTTAACTTTGACTCATAAATTGTATATGTAATGGTTCATAACAGAGAATAATGAATGTATAACATTAAAAAAATATCAATAGCTCACCCAAAAACATATAACATCAGATAAATCCTCAACACAAACCAGATATACAACTCTATTGAAATGGGAAACCAACACATGGAAACTAGTCACACCATAGCTTGGAAATGTGGACATTTTGCATCTGAATTTATGATGATTTCGAATTAAATAGAGTGTGGGAGACATATTACAGAGCCATAAATAATTCACCCATTATTGATCATCAACTGGAATCAACAATTTGAAACCACCATTCACACAAGTGCGCTATCATAGAGAAGCATGGGAATATTGAAGTAGGGATTGAGAGAATGGGAGAAGAGATGGGTCACGGACTATAGAATCCTAATATATTCAATAAAAACACTCCATTAAGCTCCAAATGAGATGTATAATTTCCCTCTCCAACATCCAATTTGAATGATAATCTAACTCTCTCTAAATTGGCTCACTAGCAGGGCAACTGAGCACTCACCGTGCAATGGACAAGGTAGTGCTTTCCAAAATTCCAAAGGAAAATTTTTAAATGAGAAAAATACATTATAAATCCTCATGAATATTTTATAACTCTCCTAAGGTCTTCCAAGGTATAATTCCCTCCCATAGGATTCCTCCAACTCATCCTTGATGTTTAGTAACCCTCATGCCACTTGTCCTTCTCCTCATCCCTTCATCTTCCTCCATTTTAGAATTGTTGCTATGAAAATCCAAGTGCACCCTCTTGGAGGATATTTTTAGCCATGAAATGTCATATTTTCATAGTTCTACAATCAGGTATTATTTGTCATAGAATCTTCCATCATTGTTGTCATAAAACATAGGGAATCTCTCTCCAAGTGGCATCTAGTTTCTTCCTAGTCTCTTCCTATTCCATGGGGAGTTATTCCTATTCACCTATTTGAATAATTGGAATCATGACATGTTACTTGAAACCTCTTCACCTTCCAAGAATGTTCCATTACTCATAATTTTGAATTTGGAGTTAAGTCATGACATGTGTAAGGAATTTGGGGTTAAGTCATGAAATGTATTCACGAAGAAATGCCACTTTATTTTCTCTGTATTATTATTTTTATGACCCAATTTAATATGTAAATGACAAACTAAGGTTCTCTTGGGTCTCATATCTCCCTTATTGCAAGATTCAATTCCTCCTCCCCAACCTAGGGAATTAGTAGGTGGGTGAAACATTGCTAACTAGTAGTCTCATTGGGATGGGGAAATGACAATCCTCCCCACCCAATATTGCTTGTCCACAAGAAATGCCAAGTTTGGATGCTGAAAAATTTGTTCATCTTCCCAAGTGGATTCCTTATTAGGAAAATCCTTCCATTGTACCAAGTATTCTTTTATTGTTATGCTCCTTAACCTTCTTTCCCTTGTTTTCAAAACTTTGTCTGGAATGAGAATAAGTTTTCCTTCATCATCCAAAGGAGGTAATGTATTTGAAACTGAAATATGCTGACCTATAAACTTATTTAGAAATGAAACATGAAATACATTTTGAGTTTTACTACCTATGGGAATCTCCAATTCATAGGCCACTTCTACAACCTTTTGAATCACTTTGTAGGGACCATAAAACATTGGTTTGAGATTTTATAAACCTTTAGACTTTATGGTGGTTTGTTTGTAGGGCTGCAACCTCAAATATACCAAGTAATTCACTTGGAAGTGGCTCTCCACTCTATGTTGGTCTACATATTGTTTTTGTTGATTTTGGGCAACCTGCATGTTATCTTTCAACACTTTCAAAATTTCTTGAATTTCTTCAATCCAATCATTAGCCTTTGGAGCTCTACTATCACCAAATATCTGGTCAGTAAAATTGTATGCATCATAACCATAAATTTCTTTGAAAGGAGACATGCCAATGGACATATGAAAAGTAGTATTGCAACACAACTCACGCAAATGCAACCATTTTACCCATGTTTTTTTTCCACTAACATATTTCCTCAAGTAGCCTTCCAACCATTGATTCACCCTATTTGTTTGGCCATAATTTTTTGGATGATAGCTTGTGCTAGGTGTTAAATTTGTCCCCACCATTTTGAAGAGCTGTTTACAAAATGCACTAAAACATTTGCTATCTATGTCACTAACAATGCTCCTAGGAAGCCCATGCAATATGAACACTTCTTTAAAGAATAGTTCAGCCACTTTTTCAGTAGTGAAAGTGGTAATAACAACAAATAAATGATCAAATTTAGTTAGCCTATCCACCACTACAAATATGCAATCCTTACCAAGTGCCTTGGGCAAACCAGTGATGAAGTCCATGGAAATGCTCTCCCATTTTTGTTCTAGAATAGGAAAGGGGTGTAAGAGGCCAGTTGGATGAGTGTGATCCACTTTATTTTGATGACATGTGGGGAATTCATAACCATATTTGATAATATCATCGTTCAACCCTTTCCATGAGAATATTTCCCTCAACATTCTGTATGTTATGAAGAAATCGGGGTGACCTGCTAGAGGAGAATCGTGAGATTGCTTTAAAACTTTCTACTTCAAACTCGAACCAGGGACCAAATAGATTATATCTTTGTAGTATATGATTCCTTCCAACACCTTATACCTATCATCATGGTTAGTCCCATCAAAAATTTCACAAATTTTTTTATCCTTGGCATACTCTACTTCTAATATGGCTTTCCAATTTTCTGCTACATCCATTAGAGAAAAAGAAGGTCTTATAGATAAGGAATCAACTACCACATTATTATTTCCCTTCACATATTCAATATAAAATTCAAATTCTTGAATCTTACTCACCCACTTTTGATTCCTTTCATTTAGATCATATTGAGTCAGGAAGTACCTTACGTTGTTATGGTCGGTTTTGACCACAAATTTATTTCCCACCAAGTATTGACTAAACTTGATCAAAGCATGAATGCTGGATAAAATTTCCTTATCATAAATGGAGTAAATATTATCATGTGGTTGTAGCTTCCTACTCTCAAAAACTATTGGGTGTTTTCCTTGCTTTAGGACTGCTCCAATTCCTTCTCCTGATGCATCACATTCCAAGACAAATGATTTAGAAAAAACGGGCAAGGCTATACTAGGACTGTTGCTTATTACCTATTTAATTATTTGGAAATATTTTTCAACCCCTTCATGGCATTAGAAATCATATTTCTTTATCAAATCAGTGAGAGGTGAAGTAATTTGGGAGAACCACTTCACAAACTTCATGTAGTAGGTACAAATTCCAATGAATCCTCTCAATTTAGTAAGATTTTGGGGACGAGGCCATTCTATAATGGATTTTATTTTTTCCATATACACCTTCACACCATATTGACCAATTATGTGTCTAAGATACAAGATTTCTATCAAACCAAACTCACATTTTGACAGCTTAGCAAACAAAGATTGATCATGCATAATTTTTAATACCTCTTCTAGATGATGCAAATGTTCCTTCCATGATTTACTGTAAATAAGAATGTCATCAAAACAAAACTAGTACAAACATGCAAAGTTTCTTGTGGAATATATTTTTCATGCATGATTGGAATGTGGAAGGAGAATTTGTTAAGCCAAATGGCATGGAAACAAACTCAAAGTGACCATAGTGGCATTTGTAAGCAGTCTTTGGTATGTCTTCTTCCCCCATTCGAATTTTCTGATAACCATATCTAAGGTCAATATTTGAGAATAACTTGTCTCCATGGAGCTCATCCATGACCTCATCAATCCTTGGGATGGGATATCTATTGATTCTTCATTGTCTTCTTATTCAAAGATCTAAAATCAATGAACGTCCTCAAAGTTCCATCATTTTTCTTTACCATAACAACTGAAGAAGCATATGGGATAGAACTAGGCCTTATGATACCCAAATCCAAAATTTCTTTAATGGCCTCTTCAATATCATCTTGAATTATTTTGGGGTGTCTATAGGGCTGCATTTTGATAGGTTGTGTTCCTATCTCTAACTTAATGATATGATCCACCCCTAAATTTGGTGGTGTTCTTGGGGGAGTCTCTAAAACCACTCCCATACTTAATCAATAACTACTCTATCTCCTTAGGATGCTTGGAAACATTCAAGTGAGGTTTAGAAGATGTAATTAAACAAACATCCCGTTCTATGTCTCCATGCCTCAAATAAACCTCATATTATGAGAGGACACCACTTGAATTGGGTAAGTGTGCAATCCCCTCAACAAGATGGGTTTCCCTTATGAATTTTTGAAAATCATTTCAGGGACTTGATAGTTCACTATATTCTCCCCTAAATAATACAACCATTTTACTCCCAAAACCCACATTTGTATCAACCACATTCACTTTATAAAAATTGTTAGTGATAGTGTGATTTCCTATAATAACTTTAAGCTTTGGAATCCTTTTAGTGCAATCCATAGAATTGTTACTTGGAATGATGACTATGAAACCATAAAAAATTCATCTTGTAACTTTGTCCTCTCCACCAATGCTGCATCTATGAAGTTATGAGTGGCTCCTCCATCCACTAGAATCATGAGCTTTTGGCCTTGTATGTTAGCCTTGAGCCTCAGGGTGTGGAATCTAGGTACACCTGAGAGTATTGCAATTTTTCCTATTTCAGGAGTGGGATGCTCTTATTCTTCTATTTCATACTGCTCTTCTTCCACTGCAAGTTTTTCTTCTTCCTCATCTTTAGAGAAAACTTCAATGTAGTGTGCCTTCCCCTTTGCACACTTATGTCCCGGAACCCAAGGTTGTTGGCATGCGAAACATAGATTCTTTCTTCTAAATTATTCTTTGCTTGGAACCCCTTTATTTTCTTATGCAAAGGAGTCATTTTTCCATGGTTTCTTACCTTCCCTGAATTTGGAAGGGAAATTAGGCTTGGGGGGGTAATTGGTTCTTGGAAACATATTATGAAAATCTCTTGTCAAATTCATGGAATCCTTCAATGTAGCTGATTTGTGGGATTTCATGATCCCTCTCAAAGGTTCTTTCAATCCTTTAGTAAATAGTAAAACCAACCTATTCATAGATACATCAGAAACCATTACTGAATTTTTTTCAAATTCTAACATATACACTCCAGGAATTCCGACTTGCTTCAATTGTGCTATTTCTTTGAAAGGAATTTCAGGGTATATGCTCTCAAATATATCCATTAATGCATTGGAGAAACCCTCATAAGTTAAAATATGATAATGTAATAAGGGTCTAAGAACATGGAACTACCGATCACTATCTTCCCCTTCAAGATGCAAAATGGTCATTTTCATTGCATCTTCTTCAACAATAGGATTTAACTGAAAATACACACTTAATTTTTGCAACCAAGCACTAGCATACATTTGGGAAGAACCATCAAAGGAAGGAAATAGTTACTTTTCCCATGGTATACTTTAATTCCTTATTAAGAGGAGGTTCCCTATTCCCACTTCCTCCTTGCTTAAACTGAAGAGAGGTCCTAATGAACTGATCAAATGGTAGGACTTTCCTACATTCATCACTTAGCTGCTGCCAATCATTTGTTGCTTCCCTCACATCATAAATAGTGTAGAAACCCTCTTTGGACTCTTAAAAATTAGGTATTACAGGTCTGAACGGATTCTTGAATTCATGGGGTCAGTTATGAGGTCCATTGTTTGAAAAAATGGCTTCCCCATTGGTCTTCTTCTCATCATAAGGTGAACTACTACTACTCTCGAGTGTTGACTTGCCCCCAAGTTGGCTAGCCAACAATTCAAACCCTTGTTGGCTAGCCATAAAATGTTTGTTCATACCTCAAATATATTCTTTAATGAATGTTTTAAGGGCCTCATTATCCCCCGTATCATCCACATCTCCCAATCCTAGTTTTTCCTTAATCTCCTTGTAAAAATAACTAACTTCCCCACTTCCTTCTCTTCCACTATTAATGTATTCAGTATCAGTGTCTAATGGAGGGAGGTAATCATTAGGAAACATGAATAAATAAATCCAATAGGTGATAATATCATTCTCTTATACCATTGTAATGACCCAATTCGAAAATTCCAAACAAAGGCAGAATTTGGGGGGTAATTGTCTTGACTAGTCCCGACTCTAGGGGATTTGAATGGCACAAGAGGGTATCAAATTTGGTAGAGACTGATATTTTGAGTCTTATTACCACTCAATGGACTCTCTGGTCACTTTATAACAAGTTATAGAAATCTACAACCCGATTTTGGAACATTGGAAAAATTGGTAAAATTACTAGTAAATTGTGGTGCAATTCCCCATAGGGTGTGAGCATAAATGGTTCTCCAAATCCTATGGAACCCTACCAAATTATAAAATAGGGTATGGGGAATGATATTAGAATTAATTTACTGTCATTTTTTGTGGTTATGAGTTTTGAAACAGAGATGTAAATCTTCATATTCGAATGCATATATTCAGTGATATTTGCTTAAAGGAAAAGACATGTAATAGGTTAACTTTGACTAATAAATTGTATACGTAATGGTTTAGAACAGAGCATAAGGAATGTAGAACATTAAAATAATATAAATAGCTCACCCAAAAACATATAAAATTATAGAAATCGTCAACACAAATAAGATATACAACTCCATTGAAATGGGAAACCAACACATGTAAACTAGTCACACCATAGCTTGGAAATGTGGACATTTTTGTTGGCATGTGGTTTTGGTAAGGAAAATATGCAAAATACTGAGGATGATGCACACGGCTGAGGATTATGCACAATATCAAGGATGGTGCACAAGTCAGAAAGGTCAACAAAGAGTCGGCTTGGTCATGATTTTGTAGTTTATGGTCCTAGTTAGTTAAGAAGCCGGTTAAAGTGGACCATTTTGTAAAAGGAGAAAGCCTATAAATAGAAATAGGAATGTAATAGTGAGACATCATGAGGAGGATATGTTTTATGATCATATGTTTTATGCTATGTTCGATGGTAACTGCGGAAGATTGCACTGTATTTGTTGTTTGGGTTGTTGGATTCAGGATGTGATGATGTATTTTGAGATCTTGTGTTGATGCAAAAAGTAATATGACATGACAAATGTTGATGGAAACACTATGTTTTGTGTCTCTATGATTTTTTTGTGTTAAATGATGCAATCTGAATGAATCAATGCCACAATATGTATGTTATTTCTGAATAATGTGGTGTTCTGTGCTTTGAATAATGTCATGTTGGTCGACCTATTCATAAGTACACATAATGCTGTGATATGATGTATTAATGTGATTTAGATGATTTATGATATGAATAAGTCACAATAAAACCCATTCTTGGATCTTTGAGTAGGATTGCGATAGCTGAATAGTAGATGCACAAAAACCCTCCTTCTTACCGCCAAAACGTGATTTCGACGATTCTCCCTCAAACATCTCGGGTGAGACTTCATCTGCTTCACAGGTGTTGCTAGACAGGGTAAAACCTGTCTGGGCCGATGCTCAGGGAGATCGTTGAGTTAGGGTGTCAACGGAGTGTGAACCCCCGTTGATAGGTCCGTGTCAAAAAATGGTTCTGTTGTCGGTACCATAGTACGAGGAGAAGGAGGATATGTTGTGGTATCTGACGAGACCGAAGATTCAGGATTGGTTCACCCAGAAGGCTTAGGAATTCACAACGGAAGAGAATCAAAGTTATAGATTAACAAAATAAGAGTTACTGAGAAGGAATATCTATTCTGATATCCATGAATATTTCTTTGTCAAGTTTCTAATCATCTTGTACGAGTGGTTGGTGCATTTGACCTATCGAAAGACAAACTTTCAAGGAGGCAAACCTACTTGTTGGACCCTAGATCTAATCCAAGAACTGAAGGAAGTAGACAACAAAGTATCGAGGGTTGTCGAAGTTTAGCTTGACAACATCTTGTAAGGCTACATTACCGAGTTTGCGGTCGACATAGTCAAATCTTATAGCGGCATAGAAATGGTATTATTGAAAGGGACAAGAGGTAGGTTTCTATTATCTTTGCAATTGTGGATTAAAATGATTATCTATAAAAAGGGAATATTGAATATGAGCTCCGACGAGTAGAGATTTGGTGTGAGGAGGTTGTGGGTACTGCAAAGACGAGGGTTGGATGGAATGATATGGGGTATATGGATAGGAGTTACGACGAACCTATGAGGGAAGTCGAGGAAGAGTGTTGTCTGCTGTGAAGTGGGGAAAGGTTTCAGCAACATAAGAGGCAGAGGGCTAAGGAGAGTCCTGTTGCAACCGAAACAAGAAGCTACAAGAGAAGATCAAAAGGGACTAAGCAACCCTAAAACGACGAAGGAGATGACTAGGCTATGCCTGATCCCGAGGAAATACCAAACTAGAGCAACAACATGCCCACACCTCCATGCATTGCACTGCACTCTGGAAGAAATACTAGCTCAACACCAAATTTACCGACATGTCATCAACACACTAAAAGTAGCGGATCAACGAACATAGGAAGAAGGCAGTCAATGATGTAAAGTTACCTTTGTTTCATGGGAACGAGACCGAGGATCCTGAACAATATTGGTTTCTATGCGAAGAGGTCTGGATTGTAAAGCAGGTCCTAAATGAGGATATTAAGAAAGGTCAATTGGAGATAACTTTTCAAGGTGGCGTACTGGACTGGTACATGAAGTTTATGAAATTTCCCATAGGGAACCCAGTGAAGACTCTAGCAGAAATTAGAAATGGATTGATCGAAGAATTCAGGAAACCTAAGTCTGAGTCGCAATTATTACGGAACTAAAAGAGATCAAGCAATATCCAAATGAATAATTCTGGGATTTCGATCAACGATTTAAGACGTTGATGGTGAAAGTCAGTTTTGGAATGAGTGATGTACAACATAAGGAGTGGTTCATTGCGGCGTTAGTACAACATATCAGAATTCCAATGATGCTAGAAAAGATTGCGACACAGAGTGAGGCTCTCAAGATAGCAATGAAGTTGGAATCCTCACATGTTAGAGAAACTAGAGTTGGAATGAATTAGATCCGATTACAACTGGTGAACGTAACGATCCAACTGCAAGATATCAAGAAAGGAAGGGAGCATCATGAGGAGATATGGTGTACTTGATGTCATGCGAAGGGACACCATAAGGATTAATTCCCATATTTTATGAAGTTACTTGTTGTTGGGAGCTTCAAATCCGCTAAGTCAAGGTGGCTTTCCTTGGTGTCGCATCTGTCAAGTTCATGGACATCGACACGAAGACTGTGTGTATCTTTAGAAGAAGCCTATGAATTTGTATTGTGTTTTTTGTCGATCTATTGGTCACAAAGACAAGGATTGTCGAGCATATGATCTAATCCAGGATAGGACAATGGGTGGGTACTATATGAAGTGAGAAGAACATCGATCAGCGGAGAGACCACCACTGCAGTAGCCATCGCAGGTGGTACAGCCATAGTCGCAGTTTGTACCATAGACGCAACCGCAGTTTTCTTCGACATAACCATAGTATAACTAGATGCAATACGCTCCACAACAACAACAGTATACTCAACCACAGTATGTTCAACCACATTCGAATCCACGCAACAATAGTATTTTAATCAACCGCAGTATCAACAACAAGGAGGATTTCGCAGAGGATTTCGAGAAGGATGAGGTAGAGGTTTTGGTTGAGGAGGAGGATGAGGTAGAGGTTTTGGTTGAGGACGAGGATGAGGTCGAGAACTTGTATAATGTTATAATTGTGGAGTGTTGGAATATTATCAGTGATATTTTCTAAACATGCAGTCACAATGTACATATTTTACTACTGCAGATCACACCATTGAAGATTGTCCGTATCTGATTGCAAAATGGCAAGCGAAGAATGTTTCACCACTGCAGAATTAGAATCATAATGTGAATTAGAGTGTGAACCTACGAGTGAATCCGCCACCAAATCAGAACCAACGACCAACAATATGGAATATCTCAGCAGAACCTAGGGCTCAACCTACTAATGTTGGCATTATTACTCATGGAAGTGCGATAACGAGAGATGATGGCCTGATCCCACAAGTTCGATTGGAGAGTCAAAAAATGGTGCAATTTGATGTCGAAACTGAAAGGGATACGTTCTTTGAAGTAATTGATACCATGAGAAGAGATATGGGTAAGTTTCCTATTTATGAAATGTCGCCTGTTTTTTATTCAGCACTAGTAGTAGGACCATCATGGAAGCATGGTACGCTACAAAATTTCTTCGAATGTTGTCTATCGCTAGAAAAATATAATGATGCACTAGCTGAGATCACGAGTCTGCTATATCGACCAGAGAAGGGTCGACGAGAGTATTATGTGAATTCCCTACATAGGAAGAAAACTGGAAAGGAAATAAGGATGAATGTACAAATTGGGGATTATGATGTGGATTTAGTTATTTTGGATCTGGGATCAGATATTGAAATTCTAACAAAGCATACATGGGAGAATATGGGGAAACCACAGTTGGTTTGGTCCCTCATGCAGTTGCGACTGGCCAACTAGTCCAAGGTATCTATGATTGGATGAGTACCACACTTAATGATGGAAGTCGAAGGAATGCAGACATATGCAGATTTCGATGTTATCGAGTTTGTTGATGAAGGAATATTGTATCTCACACTACTGGGGATCATATGGGATAACAACAACTTGGAGGCGATCAAATTCAAGAAGTGCATAATGACTTTTGAGAACCGCGATATCAGAGTCATAGCCCCAATGGAACCGATGGAAGGAAAAAGGTATGTAGAACCAGTCAAGGAAGAAGTTGTAGGAGTATGGGACCATGCATACAACATTTGAGAAGATTATGTCCATCCCACTGTAGATGGAGAGCTGGGTTGGTGAAGCTCCAACTCTGCATCATCGGATTCTGATGATGCACTGGAAAATTGGAAAAATAGGATGCATGAGGTATCGATTCGAAAGTGTGGAAGGATCTCTGAGTCGCTATGTCGGGTTGCAATAGAGGTTGTCCAATTACCGACATATGAAGGATTTCCTGATTTTCCTGAATTTCTTTTTGAATTTGAAGTCAGGGTCTCATAACCACAGAGGATATTGGCGTTGGATGAAGCATTGAAGGCCACTCCAAAACTTTGGTGGAAGACACACAAGAAATCGATCAATGGGTGGTCTCTAGGTCGTATATTGATGGAAGTTGGACTTGGTGAACCAGAGCATTATCAAGTTAACAAGTATTATGGGAGGAATGATCCTAATGATCATTTGGTTGCATTTAAGATCATGTGGGGGTCACGACAGAAGGATGATTGGGTACATGATTTTGTACACACATTAGATGAAATGCCACGAAAGTGGTATGTATCAACCAAGCTCAAAAGAAAGATCATGACATTGGAGAACTTGACGACATGTTTCAGTCACACCATCAATTTTACGGATGCTGATCCAGTAATTCATAGTGCGCTAGAGCATATACACAATGTTTTTTTGGAGGCAATTCTAGTCGCATATCCTATGGAATCGCACGAAGTACCAATGATGCATTCGATGATGGAGTGTTGCAATGTAACAGGAGGGCATGATGAAGGAGATGACCCAAGGAACATCAACATTCCAGAATCAAAAGGAAGTCAGAACATCCCAGCATCGAAAATACCGACAGACAAAATTCAGCAACCACTGAAGATTTGGAAGGTGAACATTGGGACAGAAGAGGAACTAAAGTTCAAAAATATTGGATATTATTGGGATGAATAAACCATGGCGAATATCACCGATCTGTTGCATGAGTTTCAAGAATTGTTTTCGACTAAATTTTCTGAAATGAAAGGTATCTTAGGAGATTTGGGAGAAATGAAAATATCGTTGAATCCAGATGTGAAGCCTATGAAGCAACGTCTGTATCTCCTGAATCCGCGATACAAGGAGAGAGTAAAGGTTGAACTTGACAGAATTTTGGATGCATGAATCATAGAACCAAGCGAAGAATAAGAGTGGATCAATCCTATGGTTTTCTAAGATAAGAAGGCAGGCGAGGTCTGGATCTGTCTCGATATCTAAAAGCTTAACCATGAATGCCTTCATGATCCATTCCTGACTTCGCTTACTGATGAAGTGTTGGAAGGAGTAGGAGTTTAGGAGATCTATTCGTTCACAGATGGTTTTCTAGGATACCAATAGATCAAGATTGCGAAGGAGGATCGACATAAGATGAATTTTGTGACTGAATGGGGATGCTTCTAGTACATGATAATGTAGTTTGGACTTAAGATTGCACTTGCAATATTCTCCAGGATCGTAGTTATTGCGTTTAAATAATTTATTTAGAAGCTCTTGGCGGTGTGCATGGATGATTGGACGGTGTATCAGTTGGTAAAGGATCATCTCACAAATATGTGATTGATGTTGGAGTGGTGTCGACAACACCAGATCACGTTGAATTCAAAGAAATGCATATTTTGTGCATCGTTGGGGATTTTTTTGGGTCACATTGTCTGTAAGGAAGGGATGCAGGTTGATCCAGCCAATATTGTGGTCATTGTAAACTTTCCCCTGCTGATGAATGTGAAGTAGCTTAGAGAGACATTAGGAAATATGGGATAGTATTAGAAGTTCATAAGAGGATACGCTGTGATCACATAGTCAATGGAGAATTTTTTGAAGAAAGATGCATAGTTCGAATGGAGTCACCAGTGTTAGGGGAGTCTCAAAACTTTGTGAAAAGATGGTCACAACACCAATATTGGTCTTTCTAGACTAAACAAATGAATTCCATGTCCATATTGATGCATCATCAATTGAGCTAGGAGACGTTCTAGCTCAACCAAGCGAAGGAGATATTGATCATCTGATTTATTTTTCCTGTCAAAAGTTGTCATCGATGGAGAGGAATTATGCAACGACTGAGAGAGAAGGGTTGGCGATGGTCTATGCATTACAAAAGTTTCAACACTATCTATTGGGGGGCCATTTCAAGATGTTCACTGATCATTCCGCATTGAAATACCTGCTAAATAAGACTGTGTTGGGGGGGGAAGATATGTCACTGGTTGCTACTCTTCCAATATTTTGATTTCGAAATCATAGTGAATCCATGTCACTTAAATGCAGGACTCGACCATTTGCCGTGAATTGAAACAAGTGAACAACCAACCAACATCAAGGATGGGCTACCTGATGTATAGTTATTCAAGGTTGGGATGGTCGATGACCATTATGAGCAAATAATTCAGTTTTTAGCGATAGGAATGGCACCGCAAGGCCCTCACCATAAAAAGCAATTGGTTGTTTGGGTTGCGTATTTTTAGCTGATTATCAGAGAACTCTATAACATGGGACCTGATGAGATCTTACGTCGATGTTTCCTACCGCATGAGCAGGAAAGGGTATTAGAAGAAGCACATGAGGGAGTTGTAGGAGGACACTATGGAGGTCGCGCAACTTCCAGGAAGGTACTCCAAGTAGGACTATGGTGGCCAACTCTGCATGATGATGCGACAGATTATTCAAGGACTTGTGATGTTTTCCAAATAACAGGGAAGCCGTCACAAAGGGATGAGACGCCCTTAGTACCCGAGGTAATGCTATGACCATTTGATAAATGGGAAGTGGATTTTGTGGGGCCAATCAACCCACCAGGAAAAAGGACGAGTGCACGGTATATCATCACAACAACAAATTACTTGACAAGGTGGGTGGAATCTGCACTAGTGGCAGATTGCACTAATATGACTGCAGCAAGGTTTCTATTGGCCAATGTTGTCACTCGATTTAGTTGTCCAAATATCTTGATGAGTGATCAGGGAAGTCACTTCATCAATCACACAATCAGTGCATGGACAGAGGAGTTCCAGATTTAGCACAAGAAGAACACTCCTTATCATCTGCAAGCTGATGGGACAGTCAAAGCATTCAATAAAGTGTTGAAGCATGCTCTCACAAAGCTATGAAATGCGAGCCGTGATGATTGGGATGTGAAGATTCCAACGATTTTATGGGATTATCGCACTACTTGCAATCGGTTGACAGGAAATACACCATTTAAGTTCTTGTATGGCCAGGAAGCACTAATTCCAATGGAATATATTGTTCCAACTTTTTGTATCACAGCAACGATAGGGATGGATGGCAAAGTAGCGTTGCTGAAAGCGCCTAACTAAGTTGGTGCAGCTAGAAGAAGATCGGTTGGTCACAGGATTTCATAAGCATGTTGAGAAGGATCGCTAGAAAGCATGGCATGATCAACTCATCAAGAACAAGCACTTCAGCAAAGCAACATGGTGCTAATATATGACAGTAAGCTTGTAAAACATCCAGGTAAGTTGCAAATGCACTGGTTAGGTCCTTATGTAATCAATTTCATTACTAAAGGAGGTGCGGTACAGTTATAATAGTTAGATGATGTGATGTTGCCTAAGTTAATAAATGGAAGTCGGCCCAAGCCCTATCGGGAGTGTAACACCCCGGTTTTGACCCCATTTGCATTAAAAATGTATATGATGTAAATATTGTATTTAATCATGGCATGGAGATAAAGGAAAAAAGTCCACCATTGATTTAGCATTTTATGTTTCGGTGATTAAAAAACGTTGTCGATGGTATTTCGTGATAGCCAGGCACATTATAATTTTGGACATCATGTAAATATGCAATTTAATTAAAATACCCACAACCAGCTATGTCAATGCAACATTAAAGATATGGGGGAATGATTTCCTAAGGATTGGGGGGGGGGGATATTCAAACCTTTGAGCCAATGGGGAAAATCCAAATGCCAAAGGGAGAACCCATCAAAACTGTCAACTACCCATTTCTTGTCTTTTTCCCCAATCATTTATGTCTGCCAAAAATTGGTTGAGGTAGTTATTGCATGGGAATGGGAAGAGTATGGGAAAAAATCGAATTGGGTAGAGCACCCATTTCGGAAAAACGTGTTTTGACTTCCTTGGCAAGTAAAAATCCAAAAATGTATGCCCATTCTACCATGCATCCATGTTTTTGCAGTGTTCTTCATTTTCCTGTGCATTCTCCATGGACTTTTTTGCAGTGTTCTTCATTTTCCCGATGGTTGGGAAGCTGGTTTGTTAACATTTAGTGGTTGGGATCTCTCCTAGGAGCTTTTATGTTGTTTTCCACATTCCCAGGGTTGGGAATTTTGTTTTTTCAATGTTGCACAGCCAATGGGGGACAAATACACAAATTTAGGGACTCTGGGAGCCGTTTTTTACCACGTGAAGGCATAAAAGTTTATGAAAATCAAATTGCTGTTAGAGGATTGTTTTTCCCCATTCACCATTGTCATTTTTGGATGCAAAACGTTTTTCCTCAAACCTAGAATTTGCATCTTGTTGTTAGTGTATAGTTTGTTTTGGTGTGACCTGGTGTGGAGTGGAATTGGGTCTGAACTAGCTTGTTAAAACTAGTTTAGGAAGGAACCTCACAGACAGATCTAGAGGGGTTGGTTTTCTTCTTTGTACATCCTAAATAGCACTAGAATGGAAGGCATAGCCTAAGGGACTGTGTAGTAGAGGAGGGGATTCTTCCTTATGTTGGGTGTGTAGATGTTTTAGGAGGCAAGCACGATCTAGTGCAGGAGTCGATAGCTCTGTGGTTATGCTCACTAGCTTAGTAGTTCAAGCTTCCCACCTCCTTGGCATCCTAATAAACCCAAATGTAGTTTTTGGCTTGGCTGAATTTTGATATACCTTTGGCTATGTGTGAGTGTAATGCCTCGGTTTTGACCCCGTTGCATTAGATGTATATGATGTATAAATTGTAAATGATCATGGTGTGGTGCTAAAGGCCAAGGCCCCACCATTGATCGGCCATGCTATGTTTTGGGACTTAAATTTGTCACCGATGGTATATCGGGGCATGCGGCATATATTATGATGGTCATCCTGTAAATATGCATCTATAATTAAAATAAACACAACCAGCTATGGTCGCGGCAACTAAATCGAATGGGGCATGATTTTCCCAAGGATAAGGATGTGGGGGGGGCAAAACCCATGTGCCATCTTATTTTGTTTTATCCCAACCACCTTCAATTAATAATTCTGCTGGTAGCTAAGGGAAGTTATGGCAGTTAATTGATTTTGGGAGTGGGGTGGCAGGACTGTCAGTCCTTGCCCCCATGCACACTCCACCCCCAGCAGTTGACTTCAGAATGGAAGGAAAAACCCTCATGCACTCTTCACTCACGCATGCAACTCCACTCTCACCCACGATTTTGTCGGTTTTCTCCACACGCACAAGCTCTTGGCGTTTTTGGTCTCACGCAGATTTTCTTCTTCTCTCCCACGAGTTGTTGAGCACCCACGAACTGCAAATTCGCGTCCTTCCTGTTGTTTGTGCATCCACGGAAAAAAACGGAGCTGTTTTTCCTCACGCAGGGCCTCCATTGTCTGTTCTTTTCCTTGCTGGGTCGAATTGTTTTTCCCACGCACAGGTCTTCTTCTGTTTGGGGCGCACATGGCGAGATAAGAGCTGTGCGTTTTCACCCACGATTTCCCTGGAAAAGAGCCATTCACGTCCTCAGCTATTTTCTGTTTAGTTGGGACCGTGTAATTCGAAATTGGGAGTCGTTTTGGCCACAAGAGGGCCAAGAACGACTCAGAAATCATTTTTCCTTGTTTAAGCTGTGACAATTGACTTAATTGCCTGAGTGCAAATGTTTGGTCTTTGGACTATGAGAGGAGCAGGGATGTTGGCATAGTTTTGCTTGATAAACCTGGTGGTTGGAAACCACACAGACAGAGCTAGAGGGCTGGCCTTCTTCTCCATCACCCCTGAATAGCACTGGAAGGGGAATGCAGGGCCTGAGGGACTGTGTAGCAGAGAAGGGACTGATTCCTTGTGTTGGGTGTGTTTGGATGTCTTAGAGGTCAGGCTAGTTCTGGTGTAGGTGTTCTTGGCTCTGTAATGAGCTCACCAGCTTAGCAATTTTCCTTCTCCAGCTCTTTAATGGCCTGATAAAACCAACTCTGTTCGCTTGGCTGTGTGTTTTGTATACCCTTGGCTATGTGTAAGCCTGCTAGTTCCCTTATTCCTTGGAGAATCATGCCCAGCTCGGGGGTGGCAGCGCTGCTGAGAGATTAAGGAGCACGCTGGCCTATGGATGGGTGGAACGTTGCAGCAACGTCACTGGTTGCGGAGCTAAGCTTTCATAAGATAAGTGTTCTTGTGTATTTTACCTCTGCAATTCTATAATTACTGTTAATTAAGATGAAATGAACATGTTGAATGCATGCATGTATGAATGATGTTGGTTTCCGCTGTGTATGATGATTAAAATGCATCTGTGTACCATAAACATTCCTGTGTGCATATTCTAGTTCAAATTCTCTTTCAGCATTCTGTTTTATGCAAATTTTAAGCCTGTACATGTTCATGGGGCGGTTAGCCTGGGTGATTGAAGCATTGGAGATCGCGTCCTCTTTGCCGGTCGGAGGCATGGGGACGTGACAGTGAGCCTGCTAGTGTTACCTTATTCCTTGTGGGAATCATGCCCAACTCAGAGGTGGCAATGTTGTTGAGAGATTGATGAGCACACTGGCCTATGGTTGGGTGGAATGCTGCAGCGACATAGCTGGTTGCAGGACAAGCTTCTTTCAAGATAAGTGTCTCTTTTGTTAATATCTACATTTGTATTTGCTTGATGAAATATGATGAACATGTCTAATGTGTTGAATTCTTGAATCAAATGTAATTGATTCCGTTGTATATGACATGTTTTACAAATCTATGTATGTTTTTAAGTTTAATGCATTTTATATTACGTTATGGGGCTTAGATTTCCCAGATTGATAGCAGCATAGTCACGTCCTCTCTCTGGTAGAAGGTTGGGGATGTGATAGGGAGGGGCCACTGCAATGTGATGCTTGAGGCATCACGCAATGGAAAAAATGCATGAGGTGGTGCTAAGGAGGTTTGTGCACTAGAAAATAGTGAGAGTGGAAGAAAAAGTGTTTGAGGTCGTAGTTAGGAAGCAGGGTGGTGACGTCCGCAAGGACATTATAGGTTCAAATCGGGTAGTTAATGTAGCAGTTAAACCAATTGAGTTGTGATGTCAATGGATGAAACACACATTTATGGTGAATCTGACTGGTAGATCGGAAGGATAAACGACGAATTTGGGTGATAAGTGGAAGATTTGGTCATGATGATTAAGAAATATTTCGCACAAGTGATCCTGCACTATAATATTTGGCGGGGTGTGGCTTGAAGAAACCATTGTAATTTTTAGGAGAGCAGAGTCGAGTATAGAGTGTAGAAAGAGATAATAGAGCATTGTTGAGTAGTTGTGAGTAATTCAAAGTGTAGTAATGGCGCAAGATATTTTGAGTGGGAGTATCAGGGATTCTCTAGTCATTGACATTCCAATTGAGGAGGAGGAGTTCAGCATGCCATTTTGATGGTCATAGGTTACATGGAAGAACAGGGGATCTAATCGGCCCAAGTCACTTGCATGGAAGAAGAGGAACACTAGAAACTTGAGTAGAGTGGAAGTGGAAGCCGTAGAACAGGAGGGGTCGTCGACAACTGGAGTTGAAGGCTACACGGAAAGGAATGGGGTGGTCGCTATGGACATACCTGGATTTTTCCACCCATGTAAGCTCTACACCTAGCGACTGAAGTCGACGAAGAACCAGAGGTATCTAATTCGGATGTTGGCATTGCCGATGGGGATGAAGTGAACCTTCAATATTGTGTCATTCTTGACAAAGATGAAGTATGAATACCATGACCTGATGGCATATAGTGAGTGCACATCGGATCCATTCAAGGTGAAAAAAGGGCCAGATAGTGACATAATGTTATGCACCCCACAAAAGTGGGCGATGGGATTGCAAAGGTTGGGGTGCTTAGGCCTCATCCATATGACTTATTTTTGAAGGTTTGTGGAATACAACCCATACACCAAACATATGTTGGCACACTTTCACAGTTCTTATCTATGGCTGGACAGGCCGGTTCCAGTCACTATGGAGTTGATATCCCATATTACGGGGCTACCCATGTAGGGACCCGATCCATCGCAGTACTTCCACGACAAGGAGAGTGATAAGAGATTGGTTTCCAATATGAAGAAGAAACATGTCTTTGATCACGACAAACAAGCATACGTCACAGGTACCATCAATGATCAGGCAGTTCATGTTGCAACAAAGTCTGGCCATCAAGGTGGTGCGCAAGAACCAGCCCAATCAGTGTACCTCTAGGGTAATAGATGAATTTGTCCTTATTCTTGCTTAACCAGTTAACATAAGACATGATTCTGATACAGGAAGGGAAGCGACCATTTACTTATAGTTGGCTATTGATTTTGATTTCTTTAGTCACATAGATGGAACCTGTGGACTATAAAGGCATGGATGTCGAGGTCACCAGAGTCTGCAAGTGTGAGAGGTATCAAAACCTTTGGTATCTTAGCGAAAATGACTGGTTGAAGGATTGTGCAATACAATTTTGGTTATATTGGGATGCGTTACAGGTTGTAGCTGTGAATATTCCCTACTTGTCTGAAGAAGCAATGACAAAATATAGGCAGATCATAAGATTTGCGATGGGCCTGCATACGATTCATGTGCAAGCAAGAAGGGACCTAGACAGGAAGTGGTTAAACACTCAATACAAACTAACTGATGAGGAGTTGGATGTAGTAGTAGATGAGTGGTCTATGGAGTGGAGAGATTCAGCCAGCGCTAAAGAAGTGTAAGATGTTGTGGTGGTTCCTCCACTTGATACTCCGGTGGATCAATCGAAGGTGCAGGAAAGTGACCTAGAGTCACGAGAGGCATATTTGAGGAATTCTACATATTTGTAGTTGGATCGATAGTTTGAGGAAACAAGAACGAAGCATAGACAAGAACAAGGAGAGGTAAGCAACATGGTGCTAATGGAGGATGAGTAGGTGAACTGCATCATCGCAAAAATCACAACGATGACTACTGCAAGTGAAGCACAACTAAGGCAGTAGTAAACTAAAGGATTTCAAGAGGTAAGAACTCAAATGTAGTATTTATTTAATCCCATTTTAGAGAAGGATCCCGAAGAAAAATTGTTGCAGCATAGAGGTGAGTTAAGCATGGGAAAGCAGGTCAAGATCATGCACATTTCACCATGGGAAGTAGAGACCCAAAGTGAGGATGTTGATGCATCACTGCAATGATTTGAGGCAATCATGTTAGATGTCAATGAGTTACCCGCACACAGTTTGGTGTGCTTACACAAGTTAGCAAGTCAGGAGTTGGTCAACCAAGAGAAAATTATCAACGATCACTTATTAAAGTAGCAGGAGCCAGAAGAGTTAGTAAAGTAGGAGATTGAGAAATTGAAGAAGGCACATGAAAGACTAATTTTCAAGAAAGCACAACCATGGGATGATAGGGAGAGGATACAAAAAGTGGTTTCCTTTTCCTGTCAAGAAATCCCAAAGATAACGAATGACATGGCTGCAAAAGCCAAAGATCAGAAGCTAGGATAGGTCATTGTAGAATTTAAAAGAGACCTTGAAGATTTATAGGCACTACTAACCCTGAGCACGCCACTAGAAAAATTTGTTGAGAGAAAAGGAACCATTGAAGGTGCGGCAACACAGCTTGAGGAAAGTGAGAAAGAAGCCAAGTTGAGCATGGATGTGGCCATGCAGTCTTGGGGTAGCGTGGTCCAGGACGAGCAGTTGGAGCAGCTGAACACACAATTGCGGGAAGCAGAAGCGCAGTTAACTACGATGAGGACATCACTTAAAGTGATGCCCCCGATCATACAAGTCACCAAATCAGTAGAGTTAAAGGATTTGAAGCAACACATAACCAAGGCACGGAAACGTCAACAACATCGCACAACTCAGTTGGAGGAGTTCCAGGATGTTGGTGAGAAACTATCGTTGAAAGCCGTAAACACACTTCAAGCAGTGCAGGAAATTCAAAGATACGTGACTGCTAAGATTGTCAAACATCCATCTGAGCAGGATGTCGAAGACTACATGGGCATTAGCGACAAGGTAAAGGCTCAAGTGGAAGTAGTCAAACAACAATATGAATACTTCAATGTAAAAACAAATGAATATATTGTTTCTAGTTGATGTGGCTTGAGGACAAGCCATAAGATTGTGTTGGGGTCCTGTTGGAAAGTGATTTTGGTAACGAAAACATGCGCAATACTGAGGATGATGTGTAAGACTAAGGATGATGTGCAAGACCAAGGATCACACACAAGGAAGAAAGGTCAACAATCATCTTGGTCACGATTTTGTAGTGTTTGGTCATGATTTTGTAGTTTATGATCCTAGTTAGTTAAGAATTTGGTTAAAGTGGACCATTTTGTAAAAGGAGAAAGCCTATAAATAGAAATAGGAATGTAATAGTGAGACACCATGAGCAGGAGATGTTTTATGATCATATGTTGTGTGCTATGTATGATGGTAACTGCAGAAGATCACACTGTATATATTGTTTGGGTTGTTGGCTTCATGAACTAATGATGTATTTTTCGATCTTGTGTTGATGCAACGAGAAATATGGCATGCCGGATGTTTATGAAAAGATTGTGTTTTGTGTCTCTCTTCTTTTTCTGTGTTAAATGATACGATCTGATGAATCAATGTCGTAGTATGTCTGTTATTTCTGAATGATGCGATGTTTCTATGTTTTGAATAATGTCATGTTGGTCTATATATTCATAAGTACACATAATTCTGTGATCTGATGTATTGATGATATCTAGATGATTTCTGATATGAATAAGTCATAGTAAAACCCATGCCTAGATCTCCAAGTAGATTTGCGATAGATGAACAATAGATGCACAAAATACCTCCTTCTTACTGGGGAAATGTGGTTTCAATAGTTCTCCCTTGAACATCTCGGGTGAGACTTCATCGGTTTCATGGGTGTTTCTAGATAGGGTAAAACCTTTTTGGGTCGGTGCTTAGGGAGATCGCTGAGTTAGGGGCGTCGATAGAGTGTGAAACCATTTCGATAGGTCCATGTCAACAATTTTGCATATGAATTTTTGTTAATTTTGACTTATAGAGAGGAAGGGAGACATATTATAGAGCCATAAATAATTCACCCATGCTTGATAATCAACTGGACTCAACAAGGAGTAACCACTATTCACACAAGTGTGCCATCATAGAGAAGCATGGGAATAATGAAGTAGAGATTGAGAGAATGGGAGGAGAGATGGGTCACAAAGTGTCGTAGCCTCCTATCTGAAATAATGACATTTCATTAAGCTCCAAATTATAGGTTAGGGTTTCCTCTCCAACATCCAATTTGGATGAGAATATAACTCTCTCAAAATTGGCTCACTAGCAGGGCGAGTGAGCACTCACCGTGCAATAAACAACGCAGTGCTTTCCAAAATGCCAAAGGAAAATTCTCAAATGATCAAAATCCATTCTCATTCCTCATGACATATTTTTATAACCCTCATAAGTTCCTCCAAGGTCAAATTCCCTCCCATAGGCTTCCTCCAACTTATCCTTGATGTTTAGTAACCCTCATGACACTTGTCCTTCTCCTCACCCCTTCATCTTCCTCCAAATTCGAATTTATTCTACCAAATCCGAAGTGTGTTCTCTTGGAGGCTATTTTTATCCCTAACATTTCATATTTTCATAGTTATGCAATTAGGTCTGATTTGTCATAGAATATTCCATCCTTGTTGTCATGAAGTGCAAGTAATCTCTCTCCAAGTGGCACCTAGTTTCTTCCTAGTATTTCCCTCTTCCATGGGGAGTTATTCCTCTTCACCTATTTGAATACTTGGGCTCATGAAATGTTACTTGACACCTCTTCAACTTCCAAGAATGTTCCATTACTAATAATTTAGAATTTGGGGTTAAGTCATGACATGTTTAAGGAATAATCTAGCCACCCAAGGTCTCCATGGACCTCCAAATGTCTTCATGAAGCAATGCCACTTTATTTTCTCCATATTTATTATTGGTATGACCCAATTTAATGTGTAAATTCCAATCTCAGGTTCTCTTGGGTCTCATATCTCCCTTATTGCAATATTTAATGCCTCCTCCCCAACCTAGGGAACTAGTAGGTGGGTGAAACACTGCTAACTAGTAGTCTTGTTGGAGCAGGATCCCGCAGCTACAGAAGAAGCTGCTAATTTTGGTGGAAAGAGAGAAGTTTTGGAGGAAAAAGGACAGGGCAGAGCTACGATGGTGTAGCATGTTTCCAGCTGGAGAGCAGAGCCGGAAACCATGACTTTTGGGATAGAAAAGTCAAGGAGGCAACGGTACCTGAGCGGCCGAGAGAAGAAAG
>LPNX011035353.1:8598-58634 GCA_001517045.1 Pseudotsuga menziesii
TCTCTCCTCAGGTATACAAGTGTCTCCAGATCATCTCCTTAACCGCAAATGAGAGGATTAAGATGCCCTAATTTTCTGAATGCTGTCTTCTCTTCACAGGAACACAATCCACTTCTTTAGCGTTTTGACTCTTCTCCATGAACTCTTTTCCCTTATAATAATGCATGTAGAACGAGAAACTTGACAGTTTAGCCGAAATTTGCTGATCTTGTCCAACTGATTCCACGTTTTTAGCAATGATGAATTTGCTTTGGCTGCGTGACTGATAACTGCTAAAATACGTGTCTAAACTGCAGTCACACGTGTTAAAACACCTTGTAAAATACAATCAATCACTTCCAGACGAAACCCATGATGAAAATTTGCAAAAATATTGGAAAAACAAAGGGCCGCGATATTCTTGTAGCGCGCCCTTTGTTAAAATTTCCACCAGCGCTACAAGAATAATTGCTAAGCCAAATTTTCACAGTTTTGCAACTTTTTGCCAATTTGTCGAATGTTTTGAAAGCTGCTAGGTTTAGAAAATAGGTTTAACTAGTCTCTCAACACATTAATGAATCAACCTTTGAACATAAGACCTTCTTTACCCCTTTTAAAACATAAAAAGACCATCAAAAATCGAATAAAATCTAAAAAGATTGTGTTCAAAACCTATTCAATCAGCAATAAAACTTCTAAGGAGACAAAAACTGAAAATTAAAACCAAAAAAATAACTGAGGTAGATTGAAAAACAAACCAAAACTGGAGAAAATAAACCAAAAATTGAAGGAAAAATTCACTGACTCAACACTTTCAATTTAAAATCTAACTTCTTGGGATTAAGTGAGATGCCATACTTTCTGCACTTCGGAAAAAAAACCTTCTCCAAATGCTTAAGATGATCCTTGTCAGATTTAGAATAAACAGTTATATCATCCATATAAACAACTACAAATTTATCCGTTTCCTTTGCAAAAGCAATATTCATGGCTATATGAAATGTGGCTCCTGCATTAATCAACCCAAATGGCATTTTGACATACATAAATGTACCCCATGGTGTAGTAAAAGCAGTTTTCTCTTAGTCCTCTAGAAGAACTTTGATTTGATTATACCCAGAGAAAGAATCCATGGTAGAAATTCTCTGCCCATACTGCGTTTTGCAGAACATGGTCCATTTTTGGTAAAGGATAGTTTCCTTTTAATGATACTTTGTTCAGATTCCTGAAATCTACACAAAGTATGGTCTCACCATTTTTTTTATAACAGGTACTAAGTTAGATACCCACTTATTAAATCTCAGAGTAACAATAATTTTAGCATTGAATAGTTTCTTCACTTCCTTTTCAATCAAGGGTAGCAACATTGGATTGATTCTTCTCAACTTTTGTCTAAATGGATTTCCCCATGTTTGATTGGGATAGTGTGTTGTATGATAGAAGTATCACACTCCTTCATATCTTCATAGCTCTAGGAAAATACATCTGTATATTTCTTCATTAAATTTATGTATTCCTCTTTTTCTTTTGCACGCATTTTTTTGGATAGTTTCATAATTCTGGGTGATTCTTCGGTACCTATGTTCTGATCTTCAACATCATTCTCAATAGGATGAACCTCAGGATCCTTTGCTACATCATTTTGATCAAATATTTTTTCTAGGGGAATCAAACCTTTTGGAATATAATTACTTTTCAACTAGATTATATCTTTTCCCCCTATCTTATTTTTCAATTATTTCTTTTCAACATTTTCTTCTTCGAATTGTACACCGTCTTGGAAGTTTTCTAAGTTGTCATTGTCTGTATCTATTTGAGTATTTACAAACTCATTCAACATTTCCAAAAATATTTTAATATGCATATAATCATAAAAAACCTGCCAATGCTTGGAATTGTTGGGTATGGAAGGTCTATTTACAACTTGGACTTTATACTTCTTTTGAGAATAAATGGGAGTTTTAAAATTACCAGTAGTCGTAGCTAAAGAATCAGCTACCTGGTTTTCTATTCTAGGGATCACTGGGATTTTATGTTCTGTAAAATAATTACCAAACATGTCCCAGACTTCACTTTTGTAGGCCCTTTTTCTGAGATGTTTTGTCTGGTAACTATCATTCACCTGATTTACCACAAGTTATGAATCCCCAAATCCTTCTATTCTCTTTGCTCCCACATTATTCGTACATTCAAAATTCAATTTATAAGAGTAAGCCTTAAACTCTCTGTTTGGAGAAATAATCCAAACACTAGCACTAGCCCCTTATTTACTTATGGACCCATCAAAATACATGGTCCAAAATACCTCTTCATTTTGTTTCTTTTATAAGGCTTCTTGTCTTTTGGTAAATTCTTTATTCTCTTTGAACTCAATCTGTAAAGGAACTTCAGGATCAACATGAGTGGAGTCATTGAAAAATATAAAGGATCCCAAATCAGCATCAACAAAGTAAATAGGATGGTTGTCAGGATTATCTTGGATGATAACCACACAAGATAGCATTTTCTCACTATACAGTCTCCTGTTTCCTACAAACAATGGAATGGTGGCATATGACATATCCATGTGTAATGTTTCTTTCAAATTTGATGCCCAAGATCTTGACAACAACATGCCAAACTTGGGAGGAATGTTAGATACCACAACATCCATGACTATACTTTTAGCTGGAACTTGTGTAATGGTTACCACCATATCTTTAATTAATCCCATACATATTACCTTTCTAGAATCAAAGGAATATAGGTCTTTAGAAGGCCTAGTAATCTCCAATCCCAAACTTTCCACTACAACCCTTGGCATTAGATTATGAAAGGCACCAGAATATAGCATAGCATTATGCAGAATCATAGCATGAACATTTAAACTTAGATAAAAAGGAGGGAATTCTTCTTCATCTATACTTTCAATTTTAGGTCCAAGGACAATAGTGGGAGCAACATCTGTTACTTCTAAAATGTATGGCTGATAATCACCCTGATTTTTTACCATTCTAGTGATTTTTTCTTTGCATACATTGTTCCTTAACAATTCATTAAATGGGATGGAAATTTTGATCTTTGATAGTTCTGATTGCAAATTGAAAGATGAAACTGTTTTATCCACATCTATAGGTGTTGGTTGTCTGACTTCTTTTGACTTTTCTTATTTATTTTTTGAAACTTTCTGTACATCATTTTATTTTTGTTTTCTTCTGTATTATTTTGATTGTTAGAAGGATGGTTTGCATTAGCTCTTCCTTTATTTATAGGTACATCTCTACTTCTCAACTTCAAGTTTCTTTGAAAATCATCTATTGCATTTTGGTAACCCCTCTGGTACTGCTCTGAATCCACCTCAGACATATTACTATCATCTTCATGGGAAAAAAATTATGTTATTATTCAATAAGACACATTTCTGTATATAAAACATCAAAATGGTGAATTTGGTTTTCCATTGGCTCAACTTCTTCCTCCTCATTATCAACACAATTTTCAGGAAAGGGAGCCCTGATTTGTTGATCTTCAAGGTTTCTGATATTTCTTTGATCCCTTTGTCTGTTTTGAAGGGGAGAAGGAGGTGGTGTTCTTCTAAAATTGGGGTTTCTTACTTGAGGTTTAGGGTGCTCTCTATTAGGTGGTCTGTTATATAGAGCCAACCTGTCCATTAACCTCTCCATAGTTTTCATCATTATTTCAAACTTTGCATCGCTTGAAGAGGAAGTATTTGCAACAACAACAAAAGTGGAAGGTGGATCTTCTTCTCTAGTTATTCTTCTGTCCATCTCTAGTCTTTATCTCATCTTTCCAGATGCCATCAAATTTGTTTCTACTTCTAATTCTTATTTAAACATAGCAGGAATATTTTGGGACTTTCTTTCTCTAAATAACAAAGAAAAATCACTTTCGAAAGCATTAGCTTAATGAAGTTGGGCCACACCTACTAAGGGTTTAATATGTGTTGGTATGGAATTATATACCCTCATAAACCTACTGGAAAACTCATGGATTGATTAAAAATTACCTTTTTTAAATTGTTATATTGAGAAAGAACTTGTAAAGGGCTTTTCTTATCTTCCCATCTATCCAAAATAAAGTTGGAAAGGCATAAAACTTAAGAATAGATATTGCAGGTAAGCCTTTAAACCATGTTTTTTCTTCACCAGACAAACTCTATGCAAACAACCTCATTTTAGCATCATCAAAATCTACTTCCCCCCAATCAATGAAATATTCAAACCTGTCCATATGTTGCCTAGCAGTAAAGTTTCCTTCCCCATCAAACAAGGATATTCTTTGAGAGTAGTTTTGGGGTAGGTCATGCAGAACAAGAGTCAAATCCAAAGGAGAAAATATGGATTCCATGAATTTGGGTGGGTTTGGGACAACATGAGGACTTTGAACAGGAGGAGGATTTCGAGGAGGGCTTGGAATATAAGGCTAGAAAGTTTGGACAATAGGATTGTTTTCTTCAACCTTCATAGTATCTTGTAAATTCTGCCAAAGAGAGTCAATCAAATATTATTCAAAGCTATTAGGGTTTAATTTTGTTTGTTTTATATATGTTTCATATTTGGACCTTAACAAAGATATTTGAAAACTTGTTTCCCACTCTAAATTTTGAAAACTATGAAATTCTTGAGAAATTGAACCTTCAAATTGAGAAGTACTTATTCTTTCTTTACCGAGCCTATGTTGAATAAATCTTTCTGGGTTAACGACACCATATAAAATTTTAGAAGAAGGATTACCTCTTGTGTGTGTCCTCCATGAAGCCAGGATGTCCTTTCTGAAAATTAACTCAAGATCAACTGGATTCGCTAGGGAAAATGTACAACCGATCATAATGCAAGAACCTCTACTTACTCACATAAATTTCGTCTTCTTGAAAGCGCCTTGTCATTCTCCTAGGGAATATTTGAACTCTCGTTCCTTGAAAATGGTGCCAATATGTTATCACTCATATTTTACCCCTGATTGTGAAAGGGTAAACCCCAAGATAACCAAAAAACCAAGCTTCAGGAAAGAAAGTTGGCTTCTTTCTCTCCAGAGAGGGATCTCTCAATATTTTTCTCACAGGGCTAGATATACGTAAACAAAAGGAAAAATTAAAATTGTAAGTGGTTGAAACAGATGTACATTGGGCATGGAGTCATAATGTGGAACAATATCATAAACAAAGTTGTTGCATGAGAAACTTTTACAAAGGCATGGTAGCAATCTAGTTACAATCAAAATGCTTTGGTTTGGTGATTATAGAAGAAATAAAGAACAGTCCATTAATGTGGGAATCTAGGTGGGATGAATCCAACATTAACTTTATCTTAACAGATTGGTTAATGTTTGAAAACAATAGACAAAGCATATGATTATGAATTCTGTTCTATTAAAAACTCCTTTTCAAACATGAAAGGAAAACATTATGGAAGTAAATAACAGGAAACACATACACATGAGAAAGGGAAAATAGAGACTGGAACATAGACAACACAAGAATCTTTGAAAAATGCCAGCTTCATTTCTACAATTTTATTAATATCTGAAGTATCAATTACATGCAAAATCTCACGTGTTCCAACCATTTATTCATTACAAAATCTCATTCTTATAAAAAAACCACTCTAGGAGCTGAATAATTAACTTCTAAAAATAGGAAATAACTGTTTTTACATCTGTCATTTACACTTACTAATTGATAATTGTGTTTTCAAATTAAACTATAAACTCCTAGTTAACTAATCTTCAATTTTTTTTGTCTTCTACAGGTCTTCATTCATGCAACTTGTATTTGGGTCTTCCATACTTTTCAACTAATTTGCACTGATCAATAGATGGAGGGTCCAGGATAGACATTTCTTTTTCAACACTCTTAATTCCACGTGATCTCTATATGAAAAATATGGCAATCGTGCACACGTGGCTCTAATGGAAAACAATAGCTCAAAATCATCTGCCAATTTATCCATTATCACCTTTCTTGACAGTGATTGCTGCATATCTTCAAACTTTCTATGATCTAACCTGCATGCAATCAAACGATCATGATATTCCTTCTGAGAAAATATTCCTCCCTTTTCCTCCCAAAAGAAAGGTAAACCCTTTTTACATAATGGAGTAAATGATTCAATAAAAAATTTAATTTCATGGTTCATAATGTCAATTTTTTCTTCCACGGTGTCTAGCTGCTGATGTTTATTCACAACCTTCCTTTCCAAAGTGATAATATAAATTTCATCTTTGATGTTTGCCACTTTCAATTCATCCTGTGTCAAACCATTCAAGAAATGAACAGTGTTGTTAGCAGTCTCTAGGGTGTTTTTACTCAACCTTTCTTTCACCGATGTTATACTCTGCTTGATAGCTTGCATTACAATTTCTTTGTCCAAAATATAGTCTAAGTAAGTCCTCAATTTGGTTGCTTCAGATATAAGTACATCCCAAATTATGTTCTTGGATCCCTGTATTGGTAGTTGTCATGTCACCTGTTTCATAACCTTGTCATTTTATTTGATAGGTCTTTACATTTGCTTTCCCAGGTTTTCCTCTCTTATTCTCTTTTCAAGGACAAATATTCCAAATTCTTATTTTTGTTCTTCAATCCATTTATCTCCAAATATCTAAGGATAACCTGAGACATAACTTGTACCACATAATATGTACTAACTGGTGCAGAAGGTGAAATGATTTGTAATTCAGGATCCTTACCTTTTTCATTCTGTTCTTTCTCTAGTTCTGCTTGCTTTTTCTTGAAATCTTTTTAATTCTCAACCAAGAGACTCATATATCTTTCCCATTGTTTCTTTTCTTCAGCAAATTTCAAAATATTCGCTTTACAATAATTTAATTCAACATCGAGAGTTTCGTTTTCTTTCTCTAACTCAGTAATATCAGTAGCTTGTATGAGTTGGGTTGTTGGAATTTTTAATTTCTTCTTGAGGAGTTGAATAGTATTTTCTTTTTCATTCAACAAATTTTGAGTAGCTGTTCCTTTGTCAACTTCACTATCAACGGTTAGTATATCACCTTGAAGTTTCTTTATTTGCTGTTGATGTGCCTTGTTTTCAACCCTCTCCTGCCTCAGCTGGTTATCCACTTTACTCTTAGTTGATTGTAGTCTGGATAATTTCAAAGTGGCCTTGTGTAGGTCACTGTAAATTAACTCACCAACCCGTTTATGAAAATGAATCATATTAGGAGTTGGGATGTTTTCTTAATTCATTCTCATTTCAACAATTTTGTTTTTAGTTGATATTACCAAGTTCAGTGTATTCTGAGTGTGAAATTTGTCAGTCACCAAGGATACATTTTTTCTAGATATCTTTATGACATTTTCATACAAATTCAAAGCTTAATCTATAGCCATGTCTTTATCATCTCTATACTTGTCGAATAGTTCAGCTTTAGTTTTGAACCGAGAAGTGGAATATTTAGGTGTTTCATAGAAATCATGCTTCTTATCTTCAAATGCAGGTCCTTTAAATATCATGTGCTTCTTCTTACCTTTGACATTTTATACTTGTATTGTCTGTCCTACTTCTTCAATATTTTGTTTTTTCGGTTTCTTATCAGTCTCCTCTTCCTCAGTATCCATAGCATCAGAAAATTCTCTCTTGTTAGTCCTTTCAAAACAACTTGCTATGGGTGTAATATGCTCAGATGCTGGAATGACACTTGAAAGGTCTGGTTGTGTGGGACTGGCTTCCCTCGTTGATGAAGTAGAACCTTACTGCATATCACCATCACTATGTGTCTCATGAAGATAACCCATCCAGCTTTCACTCTCGGCCATACCTGCAATCTCATGATGTTCCAAAGGTTTATTTTTGTTCAGTTGTCTTCTGATGGATATAATTTGGTGGGGTTCATGTTTTACAACAACATCAGTTTGAAATCTCATTTCTTTCATTAAGTTCTGCACCGCTGGAAAATCAACCCTACTTTTTATGATAAATGGGCCAAGACCCATGGAAATTTAATTTCAGACGATTTATTGAAATTAATGAAGTGTTCATTCTCCACAATCAAATTCTATCTAATTAGATCTAGATAAAATATTCTAGGAGTTAGGAAGGCTTGTAAGACATAGGGTGGACGAAAAAATCCATATGTTCTTATTACAGTCCCTTCTTCCATAAAAAATCAATCCCCAATCTTTTTTTCCTAGGAAAAACTATAATATTTCTTTCATAAGTGGTATTACTCTGGGAAGAATGTATTAGAATAATGTTTGGTATACTTCAAACATTAGAAAATTCATATATCTGTTCAAATTCTTGCTCATTTAATAAGCTCTGAAAATTACATGTTCTCCTCATTGAAGAATAAAAACATCTTCACCAAATAATATTGAAATATGAAAAACCTGGTACTGTGGAGTTTCACTAAATGAGAGTGGATAATATCAGTGTAATGTCCCTTTTTTAATATTTTACCAAAATGCCCAATTTTCCATTTTTTTTCAATTTTGGCACTTGACTAGTTTTAGTGTCTTGGCCTCCAAATCAGCCCAATTGCTCCCAAATATTAGGAGAAGGTGTATTAATGATATAATAATTTAATTATATTTTTTAGGGTTGTATTATGGCCCTCCAAACACTTCTGCAAGTTTGTACTAAATTTTGAACAAGATGGATGATTTTACATGGCAATTTTGGGCTCAAATCCCCTCGGGGTAAGTGGTAGAAATGGCTTCCCAAATGTACAGAAACCCACTCAAATGATTAAATTTAAGAATGGGATGTGTATAATAAATTATCAAAGACTCATATGCATAACCATTCGAACTCCCATGGCTGTTATCACTTCATTCAATCAGATATAAAAAAACTAGTTTTGGACCCTTGGGGAAACGAGATGTGGTTTGCTCCAAATGATATGAAATTCGACCCAATGGCCACAAATTCTAATTTATAAACATTAAAACCATATTAGACATTAATTACAGTTCATTCATTCATAAACCATCAATGGTGCACACAAATATTCGATTCCATCAAGATTGCAAGAGTTTACAACAAGGTATTGGGGAAATGCCATTGTTTCTTCAATATTGGACAATAATACATGATATATATTGTATTTTGTATATGATAGATTTATGAACTTAAATAACATATCATTTACATCAGAATACAAAATACTGGAGCAAGAGAAGCTCCCTCAAAGAGATGAATAGCTCACCAAGTGCGCCTCACTCCATGGAGCTGAAATATGGTGAGAAAACTTGAGATGAATGGAAGAAAAATATGATATTGAGATGTCCATGAAATTATTTTAGATTTCAAATGAAAATAATACTCCATTAAATCTCCATGAAATACCTAATTGGCCTTTCCAAACACCAACTAGGATGAGAATATTTAACCCTCAAAATTGGCTTAAGTAAGAGAACTAGTCATCCACTAGCTCTCACAATTCAAAAATGAGAAAAAGATTCTTCTCATGGATTATCCCTGTATTTTATAAAAATTATTGGTCTTATAAGTCTCCAAATCCATACAAAAATCAAATCCAAGTTGAATTGGTGTGGCTGCTCATGCTATGCCATGTGGCCTCTCTCTTCACCTTTCCTCTTCTCCCAAATTTGAGTAGGAGTCTCTTGGCCTTCTACAAATCCCAAATTAGACCTCTAAGATGCTCTATTCAGTCCTAACATGTTATTATGTCAGTATGTCATCCTTCATATCTGACTTGTGTCATAAGTGTCATAGAATCTCCATCATTGGTGTCATAGATGTCATAAATGTAAGGGGAATCTAGCCAAGTGTCCATGAAACTCCCATTTGGCTCTTCCTCTCTCATGTAAGTTACAATTCATCCCAAATTATACCTATTAAGTATATGGACAAGTATATATAACCTCATAATCCATCCCAAAACATTAGGCTTCCCATAGATTCGTAATTACAAGAGGAGGATACCATTTAACATAGAAATTCTAGCTTGAGTGGGCCCCATAGTCTCCATGTGTCTCCATTATCCATAGCCATTTCATTTTTCTATTTTATTTATTTAATAATATATATTATTAAATATTTATCCTCTTCAAATGTGTAAACATCATTTATTATCCCCCTTATTCCAAATCTCAAAGCTTCCACCCCCAACCTAGGAAACTAGTGATTTTCCTCCTTGGTAATTATTTGACTTTTAGAATCCCTTTGACAACTTTCATGAATATGGAAAATGTGATTAGGCCATTTTGACCCAACGAAAAATTTGGTACATTAAAAATCCCCCCTTCCCAATATTTCTTGTCTTCAAGCAATTGCAAACATGGTTGTTGAAGAACCTGCTTTCTGTATGATTCTTTGAAGTCGCCAATGAGCTTCCCACTTTGAGTCTTTGAGATTCCAATAATATTTCAGAGAGGAACCGCCATGATTTTTGCTGCACTACTCTGATTAACATCACCTTATTAAGTGGGGAATCCATCTCCCATACTGCTTGTTTCCCAAAATTTTTGAAATCAACGGCACTAAAAACTATCCCAAGGTCCCATTGCTTGCATTGCACTCCAACAATTAAGAGTGCTCTCCAACCCATACCATTTGGAAAGATAATTCCTAGATCCCATTTTCTTGTATGCATTCTTCCAAAAATCATGAGTGCATAATATATATCATCAAAGTATATAACAACATAATAATAATGTACATCAAGGAGGTGCCTCACTAGGAAATCATGAAAGTGCTTATACTTCCCAGTGAGTAGACTACCATTTGCCAAGTACATACACGCTTCAAGTGACCAATCAAATCTGCTCCAATGACATAGGTGAGTATCCCATGTCCTATAATTCTTCTCCAAAAGGAAGTGATATGCATCAAAATATTCAGCCATGTATTCTTTCATCCAAGAAGTGAATGAAGAATCTTCACTCAAATTTGAACCAAATAGTGAGAAATAGAAACAAAGAGACTTCAAATGACTCAAATAAGTCTTACCCATACATCCATGAATGAGTGAATCATAAATATATAACAATGTATGCGGCTGGTAACAAAAATGTCCTCCTATCATAAGTCTATTCACCCTAGTGTTGGATGAAGTTCCTCCAACATCAAATGAATCAAGTGTTGAGCAAAAAAAACCATGAGTCTTCAAGTGACTCAAATGCATATCATAGGTGCATCCACATGGATGTACATCATCAGAAAGTAACAAGGAATTCTGCTGCAAATTTGAATACTAATGTGCTCCAAATGATATGTAATGTGTATAAATATAATCATCCATGTGTTCTTTTATCCAATAAGTGAATGGATAACCTCCACCAAAATCTGAACAAAATTAGGAGCAAGGAAAACATGAAGACTTCAAGTGGCTCAAAAAGTTTCATCAATACACTCATGAATATGTCATCATGTAAAATCAGAGGATGTTACTGCCAATAATAATATTATTCAATCATATAACTCTTCACCCAAGTGTGGGATGAAGTTCCTCCAACTTTAAATAGACTAGGAAAGGAGCAAGGAAAATCATGAGTCTCCAAGTGACTCAACTTTCAAGTGAACATCATAGGTGCACCCATGTAGATGTGTATAATCATAATGTAAACAAGGATGCTGATGCAAATTTAAATAATATGGTTCTCTAAAAATTCCATCATAAAAAGGAGAAATGTAATGTCCATGCTCTTCATGTGGCACCATAAAAAAGAAACCTTTCACCCATACTTCATTAGGATGACTGCTGCGAAATTTAGAAGTGTAGGATGTAGGAGAAAGAACCAATTCACCCAAATGATAATAAAGTGTAGAAGTTTCATCATGTTAAGGATCCATATGGGTAGATTCATGCATCTCCTTCAAAAGTGTGAAACCCTTGTCATAGATTGGTTCTAATGTAGAGGAATCATGCTCTTCTTTAAAAATTGCATAACCTTCATCAAGAGACAATTCAAGTTCCTCTTCCACCACATGAAGTGTTTGGATCTCTTCAAGTTCATATTCAAACACATTAAGTACATTCAAATTTCCAAATTTCTCATGATCCACCATGTCATGAGAATCCTCCAAACAATCTACCATTTGACAATATGAAACATAGGAGGAAAAACAAGTGTTCTTGCAACTTTTCAAGAAGTTGTTCAATTTGAATTGTGAGCTTATGAATAACTTCATTATTCTTTAAGCAGGATTCATATAACCATTCGCTAAGATCAATGAAAATTTTTCTATCAAAAATCAAAGACATGAAATTACCTTTGATGTTGCACATTGCTCTTTGAATATTCTCCATGTCTTCAAGGAAGGATGGCTCCTCCAAGGAAGTAGATCTCCAACAAGAATTTGATACCAATGCTTGAGTGTCATGGAGCATACTAAGGGCCTCTTGGATCTTCTTTTAATTCATCTTTAAGGACCCTTAAATAAAATGAGGCCCTTGCAAATGAACCTCCTCATCTTCTTCCTTCTTGTTTGGACCAACTTCATGAAGCTCAAGTGGTGATGGGGAAGTTGATCTTGTTTCTTCTTTAACTGCTAGAAGGTATTCATTTTCATGTTTAATGGAATTTTGGCTTGCAACAACACTTTCAAAATTGATATCTATGTCACCAACATATAGGTGTGATAACCCACCAGTAGGTACTCCTTCATAGTTCAAGCATCCATCACTATATTCTCTTTGTTTCATTCCCAAGGTAGAATGTGTCTCAAAATTATCTTCAATATTTTCAATAGAAACTTCTTCATACTCATGTGATGTCTCTTCATATTTTTCAGATTCACTTGGGAGATAATTTTGATCCTCTTCATGTACTACTTCTTCCACTTCACCTATTTCAGAACTAGGTGGTTCATGGGTCTCCTCCTTTTGCTCCTTCAAGCAAGCTGATGCAATTTTCCCCTTGGTTTTCTTAAAATCAATATATTTTTCCCAACTTTGGATAGAAAAAAATTCGAATCCTTTCATAATATTCTTGGAAAATTCTTCAAGGATAGTTTCCATGATTTTTATTATCTCCTTAATATCATATGAGGTTCCCTTTTCATCCGTAGTCATAGTTTCCCCAAAAAATTTGCCTTCTTCTCCTACTTTTGTTTTTTCCTCTTAAAAACAAAACACTTTTGGTTTCAATATTTAATGGTGGTAAATAAATTATTGTACTTATAAATATTAGACCACATCAGGTGCAAATATCATGCTCTGATACCACTGTAATGTCCCTTTTTTAATTTTTTACCAAAACGCCCAATTTTCCAATTTTTCCAATTTTGGCTTTTGACTAGTTTTAGTGTCTTGGTCTCCAAATCAGCCCAATTGCTCCCAAATATTCAGAGAATGTGTATGAATAATATAATAAATTAATTATAATGTTTATTGGTGTATTATGTCCCTCCAAACACTTCTGAAAGTTTGTACTAAATTCTGAACAAGATGGATGATTTTACATGGCAATTTTGGGCTCAAATTTCCTCGGGGTAAGTGGTAGAAATGGCTTCCCAAATGTGCAGAAAACCACTAAAATTATTAAATTTAAGATAGGGATGTGTATAATAAATTATCATAGACTCATATGATTAACCAATCGAACTCCCATGGCTGTTGTCACTTCATTCAATCAGATATAAAAAACTAGTTTTGGACCCTTGGGGAAACGAGATGTAGTTTGCTCCAAATGATATGAAATTTGACCCAATGGACAAAAATTATCCGTTAATGAACATGAAACCCATATTATACATTATTTACAGTTTATTCATTCATAAATTCTCAATGGTGCACACATATATTCAATTCCATCAAGATTGCAAGAGTTTACAACAAGGTATTGGGGAAATGGTACTATTTCTTCAATATTGGACAATAATACATGATATATATTGGATTTTAGACCTGAGATATTTATGAGCTTAAATAACAGAGAATTTACATCAGAATACAAAATACTGGAGCAAGAGAAGCTCCCTCAAAGAGATGAATATCTCACCAAGTGCACCTCACTCCATAGAGCTGAAATATGGTGAGAAAACTTGAGATGAATGGAAGAACAAGATGATATTGATATGTCCATGAAATTCCTGCATATTTCACCTGAAAATAAGACTCCATTAAATATCCATGAAATACTTGAGTGGCCTTTCCAAACACCAACTAGGATGGGAATCTTTCACCCTTGAAATTGGCTTAAGCAAGAAAACTAGTCATCCACTAGCTCTCACAATTCACAAATGACAATTTCAAAAATGAGAAAAAGATTCTTCTCATGGATGATACCTGTATTTTATAAACATTATTGGTATTCTAAAGTTTCAAATACATCCAAAAACCAAATCCAAGTCGAATTGGTGTGGCTGCTCATGCTATGCCATGTGGCCTCTCTCTTCACCTTCCCTCTTCTCCCAAATTTGAGTAGGAGCCTCTTGGCATTCTCCAAATCCTAAATTAGACCTCTAAGATGCTCTATTAAGTCCTGAAATTTTATTATGTTAGTATTTAAGCCTTCATATCTAACTTGTGTCATAACTGTCATAAAATCTCCATCATTGGTGTCATAAATGTAAGGGGAATCTAGCCAAGTGTCCATGAAACTCCCATTTGTCTCTTCCTCTCCCATATAAGTTAAAATTCATCCCAAATTTGACCTATGAAGTATATGGACAAGTATATTAACCTCATAATCCATCCCAAAACATTATGCTTCCCATAGATTCAACATTACAAGAGGAGGAAGCCATTTAACATAGGAATTCTAGCTTGAGTGGGCCCCATAGTCTCCATGTGTCTCCATTTGCCATAGCCATTTCATTTTTCTCTTTTATTTATTTAATAAGCTACATTATTAAATATTTATCCTCTTCTAATTTCTAAACATCATTTATTATTGTTAAAATTTCATCATTAAGCTAGCATTATATTTGGATCTTTACTGAGAGAATAACAAGCACATCAATCAAACATAAGAGACAATGAACACAGTGTTTATCCTCGGGGAAACCATAAATGGTGAAAACCCCACAACTTCCTCAGAGATAGAATCAGCACCAAAATAGAAAATCCCCAAAACAATAAGTGATCTCCCGACAGCAGTAACCTTCTTCTTGTCTAGCCCCAGTGTCTTCTCCTTCCTCAACTATGCGCTACACTTGAGTGTGTATGAGTTGTGTGATAAATAGAGACTCCAGTTCTATATTTATACTAATATCGATATGACTAAAACCATACCAGGGCCGACCTCTACTAGGATAGTCTAATAACCCTAGTGCCCCGGAACTGCGGGGACTTTAACCCTTATACAATAGGAAGGTTACCCACAATGACTTGACATGACTTGTTTACATGATAGACCTTCTTGATAGGAACATCGGGGCATGACATAACTCAAGTACATCCCGGAATAAAAATCGGGTTAGAATATATAAGAAATACAAGTGAAATACATTCCAAATTTACATATACATCAACACTCCCTCTTAACTAGGAAGGTATTATTTCGACACAATTTTCAGCACAAGTCTTCTTCTCTGTATCTTCTGGATCATCATCGAGTCCTCGTCATCTTCAAGTATTCTTCATCTTCAAGTCATCTTCATCTTCAAGTCATCTTCATCATCGGATCTGGATCATCACTGGATCTCTATCATCACTTGATCTGGATCATCACTGGATCTGGATCATCACTTGATCTAGATCATTTTTGCTGGATCATCATCATTGGATCTGGATCATCATCACTCAATCTGGATCATCACTGGGCATCATCACGGGTGCTATCTCTTGATTCTTCTCGTCATAGGAACCTCTACAAAGCCAATCCTTTTTCATATTGGATGTATCATCTTAGAGCTAGTCCTTTTTCATACTAGATGAGGCATCATAGAGTTGGTCCTTTTTCATACCATATGAGGCATCACAGAGCTGGTCCTTTTTCATACCAGATGTGGCAGCTACTCAGAGCTAGTCCTTTTTCATACTAGATGAGGCATCACAGAGCTGGTCCTTTTTCATACCAGATGAGGCATCACAGAGCTGGTCCTTTTTTCATACTAGATTGGCGGCTACTCAGAGCTAGTCCTTTTTCATACTAGATGAGTCTTCATAGAGCTAGCCCTTTTTCATGCTAGATTTTCCATCTACACAGAGCTAGTCCTTTTTCATACTAGATGTGTCTTCACAGAGCCAGTCCTTTTTCATGCTGGATGTGCCATCTACATAGAGCTATTCCTTTTTCATACTAGATGTGTCTTCACAGAGCCAACCCTTTTTCATGCTGGATGTGGCATCCACATATACCTGACAATGGAAGGAACCAATCCTCTCACCATGTCACAGATCTTACATCCGAACATGGAAGGAACCAATCCTCTCACCATGTCACAGCTCTTACATCCGAACATGGAAGGAACCAATCCTCTCACCATGTCAAAATGACACAGCACTTACATATGATCATGGAAGGAACCAACCCTCTCACCATGTCAGAAGGGCTTAGCACGGACACATCACTTCCTCTTGGGAGGAACCTCGATATGGAGAACACCAAGCTTCTCCCTGAAGTACTCAAACTTCACCTAGCCAATGGCTTAGTCAACACATCAGCTATCTGTTCGTCCATCGCAACATACTGGAGTTCCACTGCTCCTTTCTACACCATATCCCTGATATAGTGATACTTGATCTCAATATGCTTTGACTTGTCATGGAATATTGGATTCTCTGAAAAATTTACAAAACTCTAGTTGTCACAGTATATACAAGTAGCATCTAACTGGAGATCAAATCAATCAGGCAGTAGGTTCCTCAACCATACTACCTCATAACTAGCTGAACAGGCTGCAACATACTCTGCTTCAGCTGTACTCACTGCTTCCTACTAAACCATGAGATCACACCTGATCAATCCCATACTAAAGAAACACCTTGAAGTGATCTTCCTATTGATGGTACTGCCTGCCCAATCTGAATCAACATAACCCTCCAGGTTAATCCTTTGATCAGCCTTATACTTGAGCCCATAATCGATCGTACCCTTCAGGTACCTCAGAATATGCTTTGCAGCAGTCAAGTGAACATGTCTCAGATCTGTCAAGTATTGGCTCAAGGTGATCACAGCAAAGCAAATATCTGGTCTTGTGTTCGTCAAGTACATCAAGGACCCAATCATCTGACGATACATCATGGCATCAACTGTCTCTGATGAAGCGTCACTCAATAGCTTCAGGTTTGATGCAATAGGTGTGGTTAATTCCTTGTAGTCCATCATCCCAAATATCTTCAGGATATCTAATGCATACTTTCCTTCTCCAAGGAAGATTCCATCTATAGTCTGCCACACCTTCATACCTAGGAAATAATGCATCATTCCCAAGTCCTTCATCTCGAACTCAACAACAAGCTTTCTCTTTTAATCAGCAATCAACCCATCCATACCTGTCACAAACAGATCATCTACATATAGTAGAAGTATCACCGAGTTGCCATCTTCCACCTTGTAGTAAAGGTTGGAATTTGCTTTACTCTTGGTAAAGCCCAAACTGGATAGAAAGCTGTTAATTCTGCCGTACCATGTCCTGGGTGCCTGTTTCAAACTGTACATGGCTTTCTTCAATCTACACACATGATAATCCCTGTCATGTGTCTCAAAACTGAGTGGCTGCTCCACATACACTTCCTCTTCTACTACACCATTCAAGAAAGCAGTCTTGACATCCATTTGGTGTATCTTCCATTTCATCATTGCAGCCAGAGCAAGTACCGATCTGATGGAAGTGTATCTGGCTACAGGTGCAAAGGTTTCTTCATAGTCTCTTCCTTCTTTCTGAGAGAAACCCCGAGCCACAAATATTTCCTTATACTTTTCAATGCTACCGTATGCAGCATGCTTGATCTTGTAGATCCATTTGGAAGTTACATCTGACTTCCCTTCTGGTCTTGGGANTGAGAGAACCCCCGAGCCACAAATATTTCCTTATACTTTTCAATGCTACCGTATGCAGCATGCTTGATCTTGTAGATCCATTTGGAAGTTACATCTGACTTCCCTTCTGGTCTTGGGACAACATCCCAAACATCATTCTTCATGATCGATTGATACTCTTCGATCATCGCATCCTTCCATTCTTTCCATTCTGCCGCTTCTTCATATTTGGAAGGTTCTTTATCAATGAAGTCACATAGTAAAGCTACATAACTGGAATAGGACCTGGTCCTCTTTCTTTCTCTGAGATTCTCTTCTGGAACCCCATATCTTTTCACACCTTGGATAATCTCTCGTACCCAAGCAGGTTTCCTCTTGTGAGTATTCTTCTCCCGTGGTGGATCTACAGGTCTTTGTGGTTCTTCAAATTCTCATTCTTCTTCTTGAGTTTCTTCGTTCATGATTGTATCATGAATTCTGGGAGCTTCTGCTTCTTCAGGTTCTTTAGTAGGTTTCTTTCTGGATTTGATGTAGGCTGAATCTTTGTCAAATGTTACATCCCTGCTGATGTCAATCTTTTTGAACCCTGGGAAGTATATTTTGTAAGCCTTCGAGCTTTCAGAGTATCCCACAAATATACCCTTCTTTCCTGAAGGGTCTAATTTCATTCTCTTCTCTTTTGGAATGTGTATGTACACAGGAAAGTCGAATATTCTGAGATGGTTGATTTTTGGTTTCTTGCCGGAGAAGACTTCTTCAGGAGTTTTGTTCTCGAGTACTCTGTGTGGAGTATAGTTTTGTACATACACTACTATTCTGGCTACTTCTGCCCAAAGATGCATAGGAAGATCTTGATCATGAAGCATAGCTCTTGCAGCTTCCATGATGGTTCTATTCTTCCTTTCTGCAATCCCATTCTGTTGTGGATTGTAAGGAGTGGACAACTCCCTCTTAATCCCCGAGTCCTTGCATAGTTCCTTGAACTCATTTGAAGTGAATTCTCCGCCATTGTCTGATCGAAAAGTCTTGATCTTCTTTTCAGTATGGTTCTCGATCAAGGCTTTGAATTCCTTGAACTTGATAAACACTTCATCTTTATTCTTCATGAAGTAAATCTATGTCTGCCTAGAAAAGTCATCAATAAAAGAGACATAGTACACATACCTGCTTAGTGAGCTTGATGACATTGGTCCGCATACATCGGAGTGGATGATTTCCAAGATTCCTTTTTGCTTTGCTCTCACTACTTGGAAATGTCTTCTTTGTGTTCTTTCCTTTCGCACATCCTTTGTAGACCCCTTCATGTTTTGCTTGAATTTCTGGAAGTCCTTCAACAACTTTTCTTGCAAGTGGTAGTGCTCTGTAATGTAAATGTGCAAGCCTTCTATGCCAAAGTTCATTTGGTTCTACTGTGTCATGAACCAAAGCTTGATCTGGTTGGCCCTTCAACTTGTATAGACCTCCTTCTTGTTCTCCAATCACTATTGCATCGTCAAAAGTCTTTCCCTTTGGCCACATAAGAACTTGGCCATCTACAAAAGAAACCCTCATTCCTTTTTCATCCAATGCAGATATGTAGAGGAGGTTCTTCTTTAGTCCTGGAACAAATAATACATTCTTCATCTTCAAAGACTTTCCAGAGTCTAGTTTATAGAAGGATTTACCACTACCTTTTATTGGATACTGGTAGTCATCCCTAAGTTTCACCTTGTGAGGTGACTCATGTTCAGATAGCTTCACAAATGATTATTTGAATCCCATCATGTGCTTGGAAGCACCACTATCTATAATCCAATCATTGCTTCCATGTGAAACAGTTCCCGTGAGAGCGAAGATTAGTACATATTCATCCTCACTTGAAGAGTTATCACTCACTTGTCTGATTCTCTTTGTGGAAGGTTCATCATTCTCTGTAACATGGGCATGATGTCTTCTCTTGTTTCCCTTCTTCTTTAGATTTCTTTTGTTAGGGCATAATCTGGATATGTGACCTTTCTCATCACATGTGTAATATCTAATAGTATTCAGATCTTTTCTAGAATGTGAGATCTTACCTTTGGAGTGATAATTGATCCTCCTCTTTTTCTTGGAGTGAACTGTGAGAGCTTGATCTTCACTACCCATCTTCTCTTCTCAAGCTGCTATCCGAGCTTCTTCTTGAGAGCATTCTTCCCATAGTCTGTTGAACTTGACTAACTTCTTTCTGGCACAGATTCCTTGAATGAAAGAGTCCCATGATCTAGGGAGACCATTCAAGGTGGTCATCACAATCTTTGCATTTTCCACTTCTTCATCTACTGCTTCCAGCTGCTCCTTGATTTGAGAAACCCTTGTAAAGTAAGACTGAATATTTTCAGCATTTTGGATATTCACATTCTTCAATTGGTTTCTCAAAGTCATCTTCTTGTTTATGTTCTTCCCTTCAAACAATTTGGTTAGGGCATCAAACATAGATGTAGGTGTCTTGAGGGAGGACACCCGTGGTATGAGATGATCCTTGATAGAATCAACAATGATTCTCTTTGCCATAACCAAATTATTCTTATGCAAAGCCTTAGCCTCATCTCCCTCTGGAACTGGAACCTCCTCATTGATATAGGAGTCCAAATCATTCTCTTCCAGGACCGGGGAGATCCTATACTTCCAAGCTCGGAAGTTATCAACACCCTCAAGCTTTTCATCCAGCTTGGTATGATGAGACATCTTAAATTGAGAACCTCAAATAGAAATACAAAAGATTTGGATCTTACCAGGTCAAGATGTCGGATCTAGATTTGGAGCTGAAATCCTGCAGTGCTGGTTCAGTAGCAAATTAGGGTTTTTCTTTTCCGAAGATCTGTCCACCCAAATGCCTTGAAATTTATCCCTAACTTCGATTTTGGGGAGGAGATCAATCCAGGTCTAGGCTCACTGAAAAATTCCTATTCTGTGAAAAGCCCTAATTTCCGACAACAGTGTTGGGTCCAAAACTGAAAAACCTCAGAATTGGATTTTCTTCGACAGAAAGATGCGCCCTAAGGAGGAGAGTTATTCCACCTTACTTTTGCTGAAAATTTGTGGAGGAAGATCCACAAACTAGGAAGCCCTAGTTCCTACAGCTGCATAGTGTCTTCTTCTCAGGTTAGCTCTGATACCATGTTCGAATTTCATTATTAAGCTAGCATTATATTTGGATCTTTACTGAGAGAATAACAAGCACAACAATCAAACACAAGAGACAATGAACACAGTGTTTATCCTCGAGGAAACCATAAATGGTGAAAACACCGCAAATTCCTCAGAGATATAATCAACACCAAAATAGAAAAGTGCCAAAACAGTAAGTGATCTCCCGACAACAGTAACCTTCTTCTTGTCTAGCCCCAGTGTCTTCTCCTTCCTCAACTATGCACTACACTTGAGTGTGTATGAGTTGTGTGATAAATAGAGACTCCAGTTCTCTATTTATACTAATCCTGACATGACTAAAACCCTACCAGGGTTGACCTCTACTAGGAGAGTCTAATAAATCTAGTGCCTTGGAACTGCAGGGAATTTAACTCTTAGACAAGAGGAGGGTTACCCACAATGACTTGACATGACTTGTTTACATGATAGACCTTCCCGATAGGAACATCGAGGCATGACATAACTCAATTACATCCTGGAATAAACATCGAGTTACAATATATAAGAAATACAAGTGAAATACATTCTGAAGTTACATATACATCAACAATTATCCCCCTTATTCCAAATCTCAAAGCTTCCACCACCAACCTAGGAAACTAGTGATTTTCCTCCTTGGCAATTATTTGACTTTTAGCATCCCTTTGACAAATTTCATGAATATGGAAAATGTAATTTGTCCATTGTGACCCAATGCAAAATTTGGGACATTAAAATCAGCTAGGAACTCATCAAACTTAATACACCAATATTGACCTGACTCGACATACTCAATTGGACCAGTACTAACTTTGAACAATAGACTCATCAAAGAATTAGTGACATACCTTCCAGTATCTAAGACTAGAAAATTACTCATCAAGGAAATAATATATTGGGTTTCATTAGTAAACATATTTGAACTAACAGTGAAAGCTTGATTCTTTAAAGATACATATGGCTTGAAACAAGAACTGAAGAAAGCCTGTTTTTTCTCTACAGTGGCTTCTCTAAATGATTGGATTACAATTTATTCACTGGAATCTTGATATAACTGGGTAAAATTAGATGGGACAGAGAATGTATCCCAGATGACCAATGAAGTAAAAGGGAAGAGGATTTTATACTTGGTTACATCCATAATCAGCCTCTCGAAAGAGGAATAATTGTAGGCACACCAGTCGACAATTTCCAGGAAGTTTAGGGTTTGTTTAATAGTAAAAAAGTGAAAATGGGAACAGAAGACTCCATGGACATCAGTTCCCTAGAATTTGAGAACGTTTAACTTGTTTTTTAATACAGCTATTGAACTAACATACAATATAGTGTCAAAAACCTCACATTCTTTATCTTCAAATACTTCTTCTATTTTTTGATATTCCTGCACTTAGGCCTCCACTCCTTCTACATTTTCCATGTTTAAATAGACTTGGGTAAGAATGAAAAGAATACCTGGTTGGTTGAACAGTGGAAAAAGTTCAGTCTGAGTTGGCTCTCGATTTCCAATGCAAATACATACAAATAAACCAAATCCACGTGCTTTGCTTTTATATTTTTTTATTCTCTTATTTGTCATGCATCTTATTCTGCCAAATTCATTCTTGTCTGTGGATCTACTTCCTTTCATCTTGAGCCATTGGTCTTTATTATCTCTTACCCATGTACCTCTCAATCCCACTATATTAGTCATCCTTATCTCTCCTATAACTTTATGTAGTGGAGTTGATCCCAATCGTAAACGTACATCTGATTGGCTTATCACCGTATATCTCTTCATTTTGTTAACACCACAAATTTATCTCATAACTGACTTGCATATTGATTCAACGGATTAAAAATCAACCCTTGATCTAATTTTATATGAATACCCGCTGTCAATCCAAATTTCCTTTTAAATATTCTACTCAGCCTTAGCTCCACAACCAGTGTGCATCTTTTCCCAGCGGAGTGCTTCCACACCGTAGATATGAATCTCTCTAGATCTTATCTAGTTATCCTTACTCTCCTTTAACTTATTCCATCGAGACTCCCTTCCATTATATCTTGTGCATGCTGATTCAACGGAATCAATCATGAACGTAGATATTAATCTGATTAAGTACACACTTTTGAATATGAAAGTGGTTTAAGTGATTCCGCTGGCTTGCCAAGTTTTTTCACCCACGCATCTTCTATCAACAGAATCATTGGGACCTTGTTCTAAATCAATATTCCATTGCAACCATTGAAACATGCGCCTTGTACCATTTTCCATTGATTTAGAAACTCTTTCCTTCCGTGCAAGCTCACCTAATGGAATGAATATGGGCCACCGATTTGATTTCACCTTTAATATCCACCATCGATTAATGACGGTCCTACCAAATTCCGCTGGTCCCCTAAATTATTTCCTCTGCACATGTTCTTCCAGCAAAATTCATACCAACCATTGATCTCACCTTGATTCAGATCTCCTCCGTCGATCTTTGTGTTATGTACCCTTTTCCGTTGATTGGAATAGTCTAGTCTCATGTGCATGTCTCCTCTACGGAACCTTTTCTAGACATAGATTTGATTTCTGTTTTTCATCTGACGGTTGATTTATATCATACTTTAACCTATTCTATTGGTGATTAATCTCATTTGTTCCTCACATCTTTCACCAGTGGATCCATCCACATCCCTTGATCTTTTCCTCTACAGATTGACACCGTCGCATCTTGCCATGATATAACACGGGGGCGAATTTTCCATTCGAATTTCATTTCTAAGGTTAAATTTAAGATTTCCTTCACGTACAAAATATTTACCTTTATAAATAATCCCCTTTCAATAACTTTAAACCCCTTATACATACCTTCAAGTCTTATGATGCAACATTTTACATCTTACCTTACATCTTGATAGGCCTTCCCCCTTTCGATCTGCTAACCAAAAATGGTGCTAACATCTGGAAAGAATGCCAACAACATAAGAAATATATGGTATGGTAGTGGTAATATAGATAAGGATTTCTACAAGTTGCTAGCACTTGGTTGCATCCTCAAATTCTTTTCCTTCACTTGATGTTAGCTTCAACTTCTATTCCATTGGATTTGCAAGAGGGTTGCATTATGTCATGCAAAATATGTTCAATAATTTCCTAACATACTTTTTTCTTAGATATGAAAATGTACTTAGGATGTTGAGTTACTTCAATTCCTAAGTAGTAATGAATATGTCCCAAATCAGTCATTTCAAAACATTTCTTCAAGTCTTTCTTTATGGATGCTTTATACTCTTCATTGTTCCTCGTCATCAAAAGATAATCTACATATACCACACGAAATACAATAGATCTCCCATCTTTCTTCACAAACAATGTTGCATCATCAAGATTATAATGCTTGAAATTTAGCTTTAGAAGATGCTTGGTTATCTTTTCATACCATGCTCATGGTGTTTGTTTCAGGCCATACAAGGATTGGACAAGTTTGCATACCTGATGTTCTTGTCTCTTTAAAACAAAACCTTCTGGTTGAGACATGAAGACATTTTCTTTCAAGTCTCCATTCACAAAATCCATTTTACATCCATTTGGTGGACTTTCCACCCATTTTGTGTTGCCACGGAGAGAAAAGTGCGGATGGTATCCCATTTTGTTGTGGGGGAGAATGTTTCTTTATAGTCAGCTCCTTTTTGTGCATATCCTTTTGCCACAAGCCTTTCTTTGTGTTTGTCAAGTGAGCCATCTAATTTGTATTTGTTCTTTTATACCCACTTGCAACCAATTGGTTTGGTTCCAACTGGAGGGTCAACCAGCTTTCAGGTTCCATTCTTTATGAGTGCATCATATTCATTTTGCATAGCTTCTTTCCATTCATCACATTCAACAAATTCTATAAAGTAAGTTGGTTAAAATTTAGTAGATAAATTCATCACAATCAAATGAGAAATCCATGTCATCACGTGAGTTATTTGTTTCTCCTCCATCATCTTGTCTTGTTGAATTTCTTGTTACTGTCTTTCCAACTTCATCTATATGGACACTTTCAACTATCTTTATGGAACATTTTGGAATCTTCTTTGATGGTCTAGGTTGATTAAGTAGAGGTGGTGCTACATTCTCTTCAAGGTTCAATTTTCCAATCCTTTCAATAACATCATCCATTTTAGGTGAAGTGGTGGGAACTTCTTCTTCATGAGTTTCTTCATGATGGGGTGTTGGTGCTTCAAAAGGAAATTCCAAATATTGATCCTGATCCAATATCGGGATTCCCCCTTCAAGGTTTGGAATTTCTTATCAAATTCATAGTATGTATTTATATTGGAAAAGTTTTCTAGAGGATCAAGCTACCTTTCAATAGACTTGTCATTTTTATTAGTTTTAATAAAAATGACATCTCCGGAAACAACAAATTTTTTGTTTACCTCATCATAAAGACGATATGGTTTGGAAGTGTCTGAATACACCAAGAAATTACATCTTCAACTTCTAGAACCAATTTTGTTTCTTTTCTCCTTTGGTATCAAGGCATAATAGGTGGAACCAAAAACTTTGAGATGCTTAACCGAAGGAAGGTGTCCAAACCACATTCTATGTGGAGTCTTGTCTTTAATAGCATGAGAATGACTTCTATTCCTCAAATATGCCGCACATACTACTGCATCACCCCAAAACATTAGTTTCACATTCTTGAAAAACATCATTGATCTTTTCATATTCATTCATGTTCTATTCATCCTTTCTATTACACCATTTTGTTGAGGATTATAAGGAAATAAAGTTTGATGTGTAATACCATGTTTGGAAATATAATCTTCAAATTCATTAGAAGTGTATGCTTTACCATTACTAGAACAAAATGTACAAATACATGCTTGTGCTTGATTCTCTATCCATGCATGAAAGTTCTTGAATGTTTGAAAAGCTTCAGACTTTGTCTCAATAAATATACCCAACACATTCTTGAATAGTCATCAACAAAAGTCATGAGGTACTTATTACCATTTGTAGAAGGAAAATGCATGGGGCCATATAGGTAGGAATGAATGAGTTCTAACTTTCTACATGCTCTAAATTTAGACTCTTGAAAAGGTTTCTTACTATGTTTTCCTAGTATACATGCATGGCATTCATTTCTTTGTTTAAGAATAGTAGGAAAACCATATACACCATTCTTTCTTAAAAAACGGACGCTATTATAATTCAAGTGACCAAATATTGCATGCCACAATAAACTGGATGAAAAATTACCTTCTTCAAGCTGAGACATATAGGAAAAGTTTTGAACTGTTGCGAAATAACCCTTCAACTTCAACAACTTTCCATCTTCATACCTGGCCATGATGACCTTGTTTTTAGAGGACTCCCTCATCTCTACAATTCCATCAAACATGTGAGATGGAATGACCTTGCTATTGAATCTGCACCAAGGACAACAAGCTTCTCTACAACTCTAGAAGATAGAGAACATTCTTTAACAAAAAAATAGGGAAACCTGACAACTAGATCCCGATTGAACCAATTCCTTTTGGTTTGAGACTTGATTTGTATTCAAAGTATACTATGTGATTTTGAATGTCATTTATATCTTCAAAACAATATTTTCTAAAATTGACATGAGATGTTGCACCAGTATCAAGTAGGGAACAATCTTTTTAAGATGAAAGAGAGGTTATTTCATTAATACCAGGATTATAGTGTGCAACTATACAATGAGATGAATCATGGGCTTGACCAGACTCATGATTCATATTATGTCAATCTTTGATGGACTCTCATGGATCCCAGCACTGATATGCTTCAAGTCCGTTATTTCCAAAACACGTCCACTTCATATCTAATCTTTTTCCCTTTTCTTGAGTTGTTTCTTCCCCCTCTGCCTCTGAAATTTCTTCTTCCTCATCCTCTTTTGCTGCTTGTTGGTTGTGGATCTTGATCTTCCTGATTCTATAGTTTGTGTTTCAGTCGTGTTTGGATCTCGGTACCATGACAAGGGGTGTGGGGGGATTTACCCTCACTAAAGTCCCCCACACCCCTTCGGGAGCCCCCCTTTGTGGGGGCAGCTCCCCCGTAGAAAATTTTTAGGAAAAAATTCCTTGTAAAATGTTGTAATTTTAGAGTAATGACTTGGTCAATAATGGGTGATTTACGGGCCCATGGTTCTAGGCACCCGTGGTATTTTCACATGGTATTCAATTTATAAAAGGAAGGCATTGTAATACAACTGGGTATTGTATTGTATTGTACTATATCATTGTAAAACAATCTATGTGATTGTGTGAGCGATACTGTGAGAGAGTGAAGAGGAAGTGCACTAGGGTTGTTGTAGGTTGTATCCCTTCATTTTGCTGAACAGTATAATAATAAAGGACTGAAATTTTTTGTGTGGACGTAGCCCATCTTGGGTGAACCACATTATATTTGGTGTCTCTCTTGTAATGTGTTTAGTATTTGCATCTTGTTTTATTTTTATTGCTATGCGATCCTATTTCCTAACACTGATATCTCCCTCGGAAGGCTCTTTGGGTTGATTCTTTGTTTTTTGAACAAAGAAAATGGATTCTTCAATAGTCTCACTTGATTCTTGATTTTTTGGACCATTCTAGATACGTGTCCCTGTTAGTGAGGACATCAACAACAATAGATGCCAAAGAGTCCATCTATAATATGAAACCTACAACTTACATAATGCTTTGAAAAAAAAATAGGATACATGTTTGAGTTCCTATTTCTTTACAAATTACAAAATGATTTTACAACTTATTACACAATTCTACAACCTATTACAAATAATTTTGCATATTCTCAAAATAGTTCCGTAGAACTATCTAGGTAGCTCCAGAGTGCTATTACATTCAATATCCTTGTTTCTTATGATATTTTAAGAATACATTTACACTTTGTTCAACAACTACAATATCACTTTATTACAATTTTTTTTGCGGTAGAATAGTGCAGGTCACAATAGTGGTTTGAAGCAATATACTTCACAGTTTATTTGTAGCAGTAAAGTTGATAATGCTGGAAGTCTCAGACATGAACGCAACTCTCTGTAAAATTCAAAATTCAATTCTTGCAGTAGAATATAAGATATTTGAACTCAAATATTCAACAATCTTCTTACAACTAGTGGCCAGAACTTCAATATCAAAATGCTTCTTCAAATTGAAAAGAAGAAAATGTATCACTTCTAGAAGTTTCACATCCCAAAGTAGTCTTCAATTCAATCTCCAGTATCCAAGTGAAACAGATCCATGTCTTCATAGGTTCAAGACACAAATTCCATTCAGCTATATACATGTGTGAGCTTCTTCACTTACGTTGAGACTCAATCTTCACATGTTCAACCAACACTCGTGTGGTGGGGAAGAGCACTGATTCTAAACTATAATATTCAAATGGATGTGATTAGCTTTAGGAAAAATGGAAGGAAGTCACAACAATGTACACCGCTAATATTTCTCAGGCAATGTAGTCACAACGTCACTTCTAACAATACATCTTCAAATTTCTAGTTACACGAGGAAAACACAACATATTGCATTTAGGGTTCATCACTAACACAAATATCATGGATCATACTCAATATCTCATGATTCATTGTCTCATCTCAGTGGCAAGCACAAGCTCTTTATGATTAAGACAAAGATCAAATTATTTCTACTCAAAATTCACGCAAATACCTATGGAAAATTTTGGTTTTCCAATGATTACAAGCAACACATCAGAAATACGCAATTATTTACCTTTACGTAGTCGATGAAAGTTTGAGTCTCCACCAACAATATTCAATTACTAGGCTTCAAATAAATTGCAGTAGCATATCATAGGTTCAATATTCAAATGAAAAGGAGTGGATCTTCAACTATACGTTCTCCACTGGCATTCTTCAATTATCATTATTCAAAGAACTCATAGGATCAAGACTCATCACAGATTCAATATCAATATTGCACAACAAAAAAAGAATGATCTTTTCACCATAACATTCAGACTCCAAGCAACAATATATTGATGGTATCAAATCACAACAACCTTTTCATAGTTTTTCATACGAGATATTAGAATTAGATTATAGGCTGGAAAGTGCCCAACACTTGGGAGACCGATGCATACACTCCACAAGATTCACTAATATTTCACCGCAACATTCCCTCAGTTCTCTATGAGAGAACATAGTCACAAAAAAATATTTAAAGGGAGGCTATCATAAAACTTTCAGAGTTACGAGAATAACAAAAGATGGAGGTCGTTGTGGCAACTCAAAATACATAAAAAAAACCGCATTAAATCTTGCATCTTTTGTCAGAATTTATATTGTTAAAACACAACCATTAAAATTCACGGGAATAGAGATAAATCAGAGAACATTCTATGTGTAAATGAGACCAGTCTATAGAAAAGAGAACACACTATACACAATAAAAAAACGAGAGCGTGATGCAGATTTAGGGTTAGCTATATATAAAACATAAATGAGCGAATATTCAACCGCTCTGGCAAACAATTAATAAAATATATTCCAAGAGACCATTTCATATATTAAACATATCCATTCCTCAATGCAGGCATGTAATGGTAATGCATACAATGAATGCGCTGGTACAAGGAACAGACTCAGAGGCATATTCATTATGGAAGAGAAACATGGAACAAATATGGAAGAGGGAAGAATGGAGGTCTAGAAGGCATATTTCTAGGACTGTGTTGCTACTGCAACTATGTCCCCAAAAAAATTTGCATTTTTTAGGGCCCCCCTTAAATTATTAGCTTTTGGTTTTACTTAAACATTTTTTGCACTGTGAAATCCATCATCCATGACTCGGTTTCACCCTGAGCAAGCTCAAAAAGTTTTTTTTTTCGCACTAAGTAACAAAATATTTTTGATCCACAACAATGGATGGATTTTAAGGTTTGAGCCGCAACAAGGGATGGATTTTAAGGTTTGAGCCGCAATAGCGGATGGATTTTATTGTTTGATCCGCAACAACGGATGGGTTTCATTTTTTGAACGAGCGCATTTCGACTTATTTTTGATCCGATACGTCGGAAGCTTTTTGAGTTTTTCGCCGACACAGCGGAGTTTTTCTGCTTTTATCGTCAAAGCTTCTCCCAAGTTATTTTGATCCACTGCGTCTGATTTTGTTTTGATATTTCACCACAACGATGGAAATTTTTTTCCTTCCCCACTTGTCTTTCACTGTTGTTTTTTTTTGTTTCTGGCCCGTTACATCGGAAAAGTTTTCAGTTTTTAACTGCAACAACAGATATATTTTGAGTCTTCATCCGGTGACCTTTTTGCTGATGTTGCAATTTAATTTGTGGATATTATGTCGAGATCCAGCTGCAATCAACGACAAAGTAAGTCTTTCATAGCTAGTCTTCTCCGTTGGGTTGTTTAGATAGATATGGGCCGATAGTAGCGGCAAGGTTATGATTGCCGAGCTGCTGCTCTCAGATTTTTTTTCCACTTCATGTGCCGATTTTGGGTTCTATGATGCACTTTATTCTTGGTTCCAATACGACGTTTTCACTTGTGTGGTGTAGGGTTTTAAATGACCGCGGTAAGTGATTTCACCAACCACATTAAAGGTTTGACCCCATGTTTCTCTCTCTCTCTCTCTCTCTCTCTCTCTCTCTCTATATATATATATATATATATATTGTTTGGGGGTTTTTCCGTGTCCATGCTCCGTTTGCAAAGGTTAAGAGTTGTTGAAACCTATTATTTTTACCCGTTTGGACATCTGTTGCGATTGGGAAGCCTCCATTTGGAGCTTACGTGGGTATTGGACACCACATTGTTTAGAAATCTTCGAGCTTAGCCTTCCAGGTAGGATATGATCCATTTACATATTTTTGGTTGGTAGGATGGTTAGGTTATGACCTATCATGGTTTGATAAATAATGCGTTTAGGTTTTGTTGCAAGGATAGGATTGTTGTGTTGCTGTTGATTTTAGAAGAACCTTCCCCTTGGCCTCTTAGTTTGTTCAGTAGACTATCCTGTGATCCATTCGTCTATGTCTTAACATAGCTAACTTGAGATGCAGTTGTTCTACCTGCTCCTAGATTACCCCTATCGTTTCCATTCAGATACGTTTTTCTCACAGCACTGGTGCATATGATGAATCTAGGATGGCCCGAGTTCTTTTTCGACTATTTCTTTCCTAGTTCATGTTTATACGCTGTGATGGGGGTTTGCACGAATTTAGGTCGTGAGAACTGTGTGCAATTTTGTTTTCTTACCTGGTTTCCTTGCCAGAAGCTTTGGCCCTGGTGGTCAATGCTATGGCATCGCTGCATTTTGGTTTTGGATGGTTACCCGCAGGCTATAAGTCTCATAGAGGGATCGTGCTTAAGGTTTCAGTGGTGTTTTTGGTAAATTTCCTGGGATGTACTCGGGAACAATAACTTTAAGTTTTGGCTCCTTAGACTGAGCTCGCCGACGAACTAGGGTTTTTCCCGGTTTTGACCTCACTAAGATCTACCGCCCTATTTTTAATTGCACTGTAGATGTCAGTTTGATGATATACAAAGTTCTGAAGTGCAGAGTCGCGTCGATAGTAAAGAAGATATGGTAAAATATACTGGTTAAGCTTGTTCTAGCGAGAATGTTTTGCTAGGAGAAATTTTTACAATATTGCCTCATTTATAATGTATATGAACGCATGTGTTTTCCAACTATAGGATTCTAAGACATTTTATTATTTTTTCTATGGGCTTAGTCTGTATTTGACATCATGCCTAAGAAAGGAAAGAAAAAGGAAAATGTTGCAAAAGATGAATCAGACGTTGAAATCACACCGAGAGTAGAGATAAATCATAATATATGAGGATACTAAATCTGTCACCAGGGTCGAGCCTGAATTTAAGTGGGGGAATATTTATCATATGCTCTAGGATCAAAAAGTTTTAGATGCGAGATTGAAGGATCTGAACCTGTTTAACAACATATTGAGATCATGAATAATAAAAGTGTCTACAAGACCAAAGATGTTTCCTTGCCCTGAGTTCATTGGATGGATTCTGTCTAAGGCTGATGTAAAGGGGATGATCATGTACAATGTTGAAGATAAAGGCTTTGCCTCATTCACCCCTGCATTTATAGCTAAAGCTCACAACTTGCCAAATTCAGAAGTCAGCATGACAATTGATTGGATAAATAGTCTGACCATTGATTACATTGGAGTTGCGAAGATGATGATAACCGAGTAAAGTCCTTCTGGCAAAAGGCGTCCGGGGAATATGAAACTGCCAGTCTCTGCACCCCATACAGGATGGTAGCCCTAATGCTAAACACAATTTTCAGTAGAGCTGATGGAAGGTTTTACAATATTGGGTGGATACTAGTAATGTACCATGTAACCCATATGGGGACCGTGTTCAATTGGGGATATATCATATCAAACAATTTGTCTTCCTGCATAACTGCAACACAAGAAGGATTACACCAACGAAAATCTGAGTTTATATGGGATCCTTTCTGATTGACTGTATACTCTGTTTCCATCCATTTGAGAATCTAAACAACAAGTGGAAGGAAGGAAAATCACCCATATATACAACATATCATATTTTGTGGGCCCACAAATATCACATTTATTACAAGCTAATTTGTGAAGAGTTTTTATTGCCACTATACTAGTTACTTTTCCTTGAGGAATGTAAATGCCTGTCTGAAGGTGCTTTGGAATCCATAAGGGAATTTGGAGACTAATTATTTTCTGAAGAGGGCACCTACTTAAGGATGTATGGGGGAACCAAAGCGCCTTCACTGCTTCCCAAATATGCCACTGACTATATAGTACATAAAGAAGCAATTAGACAACTCTTCTTCAATGGTTTCGAGAGTTATTTGTTTGAGATGAAGAAGGATATGTTCCTGCCGATGGAATTTTATGTTAGTATTTATAAGTTTTCGAAGGTCAAAAGTGCACCAGAGTTTGTGAGAGAGATGGAGATCTTTCATTTCGGTGAAAAGAGTTTTCACATAAATGATTCTCAAGGAAAAGTTGCAGCACACTGTGTAGTCCTAAAAGTGAAATTCGAATACGATGATCATGTGGATAAAGATGAAGAAGTATATCGAAATGATTGCAATATGACCGCTTTGAACAAGTTTCTGGAGGCAAAAGCAGTAGCAGTAGTAATCCCAAACAGAAAGGACAGGAGGACAGAACGAAGAAGCTGCACAGAATCAAAAGGAAGAAGCATCACGAAGATTAACAGAAGGTCAAAATAAAATCCTGGCTGAAGAGGTCAAGAGAGAAAATAAAGAGGAGGAGAAAAGAAGAGGAGCAGAAGCAGAATGAGGTAGAAGAAATACTGAAAGGGGAATTAGTAGACAAAGAAAAGCAGGAAGCTGAGAAGATAGCAGATGAAATCAGACAGAAAGAAGAGGATCTAGATAGGGAAACTCAGAGCATAAAATTACTCAAAATAATCCAGAAAGTCTCCCTTCCACCTCAGGAGATATACTGATAGGAGGTCACCTCCCTATTGTTGAGTTGGGGTTGGTACCTTTCACTCCGTTGAAGCAACATGAAGTTGCAAATTTGGAAAATGTATTCTCTGACCCCAAGCAGAAATCAATTTTATGGAGATCCGAGAAAACATTGAAAATAGGTACTCAACCCGAAGTTAACGTAATGACCGAGAAAACAGTTGTAAAGAATGTAGAGGAGGATCCAGAACATATGGCCTCATTGGGTATTGCAACTGCACAGATAAATGCCTATAATGTTAGTAAGCTAAAAAGAGCAGTTGATCAATATAAAGATAACATGGTACAAATGAAGGAAACCTTGAGGAAGGAGGAGAGAGTAGGCTGAGAAGCAAAGAGGAAGTATGATGCTAGTCTTTTGTACTTAGAGAAGTTTCAACAGGATTACTAGGTTTTGGAGGTAGAAAAGGATGCTTTGAAATTGTCAAATACTACCCTCGATGAAGAAAAGAAGGTGTTGCTGCTGCAATAGCTACCCAATTTTTTTTTTGTATTTTTTTAGGACTCCTTTGAAAGTCTTAGTTTTCTCCTTAAAATGCTTTGATTCTGATTTTCAGCCTTTACAATTCCTGCCCATCATTAAGAGTTCCATAGATTCATTTTTTTCACTAAGGCAGAAACTGATTTTAGAGCCGCTATGACAGATTCTTCTTTGTCTTCAAGCCGCTATGGTGGAGTCTTATTTGAGTTTGGGGCTTTATAGCGGGTGGTTTCCCATCTTCAGGCCGCTATGGTGGGTTAGTGTCCATTTGCGAGCCGCTACGGTGGGCGTCTTTTTTATTTCAAACCCGCAGCTGATGTATTATCGTGATTAAGCCGCTATAGAGGGAATATTTCTCGTTTACGTTCCTGTTGTTTTTAACTTCCGCTATAGCTGAAAGTTTTGCAAGTCGTGCTCACTATGACGATGAACCTTATGATTTGTATTTTTCCCATTTTTATCTTACGGAGTCAGTTAGGAGTTGGAGAGCGTTTCTTCCCGTTCCAGTTGTTAGATGAATTTCCCTGGTGGATCTCATGTGACGCGTGCTTGCTAGTCATTTTCAGTTGCATGGTGAATTTCTAATAGGAAAGGTAGGTTTCTAACCCTGTTTTTCAAATGGTTGTTTTTTTTAGATTGCCAAGCTGTCCATCGTTGATACGGGGTGGTTAGGTTGTGTTTTTCCCGGTTTAAAAGGGGGTTCTTTTTCCCTTATTCTCATTTAGGTTTGGCCATTTCATTTTAGGTTTGCCCTAGTAGCAACCCGCCTGCAAACCAGTATCCTTATCTAGAAGGGTTTTTTTTTTCCCAGTTGGCTAGGCTATGGATGATTTCACAGCAGCCGAGCATTTTTCTGGTATGAATCCCGTCGACAACTTTCTTGTGGGTTTTGGTGTAGGCCGCAGTCCCCTTATTTCGCACAGAACCCATAGGTTGATGGTTCATAGGTATCGACCGTGGGATATCGGGCCTAGTTTTACCCTAGGGCACCACCGACGCAGAGTTTGAAGTTCCATTGCACCGGTGGGATAGATTGTTTAGGGATGAGTAGGGGTTTTCGCCGCTAAAAGAAAAACGCAATGGTTTTAATAGAGTTTCCCGTGTTTGACTTTTGTGTGTATTGCCGTAGCCCTGACTGGTGTCCATGTTTCCTGTTCTAATGGACGAAAATAGTAGAGTAAGGTAGATTTAGGTTTTTTTAAAGCTGTGGGATATGTGTACATATGTATTTGTCTGTATGCTTATATTGATAATTATTAGTTTAAATATGAACGCTAAGACAACTCAGTCTTTTCGCAGGTACAGTTTACTATAGAAATCATGATGAAGAAGGGGAGGAAGAAGCTTAAAATTACTGAAAGCGATTTTGACACAGAAGTTATTGATGTCTCACCGATAGTGAAGACTAAAATAGTGTATGAAGACACTAAGGTGATCACAGGAGCAGAGCTTGAGCTCAATGGGGCCAGATCTACCCCATGCTGGTGGAAAGAAAGGTGCCAGAAGCTAGTTTGGGAGACCTAGCATTGTACGAGAATATATTGAGGTCTGGGTTAACCAAAATAACAACTAGGATGGAGATTTTTCCTTGTGCGGAGGTCATTGGATGGATTTTTCCCACAATAGACATAGTAGGAATGATCATAAAAGATGAAGAGGGAAATCCTGTTGCATCTTTCACACCTGTATTCATTTCGACAGCTTACAGTCTATCGGAAAAGGAAATAAGTGTAACAATGGAGTGGGTCAAAGGTCTGAAGTTTGACTATACAACTACAACAAAGATGATGGTGGTTGAGGGGAAGACCTTCAGACACAAACAGTCAGGAGAATATGAGACTGCCCATCTTCGAATCCCTTTCAGGATAATAGCATTGATGATAAGAAACCTGTATGGTAGGGCTGATGGGAAGACGTATAATTTTGGTTGGATTCCCCTCATGTATTATGGAGCTATGGAGGGAACAATTTTCAAATGGGAAGAAATAGCTACTAGGAACTTGGCCAAATGTGTAAAGGAAGCCCAAGAGGGTTTAAAAAAAAACAAATCAGAATTTTTTATGTCATCTTTCTTGATAGATTGTATACTGTATAGACACAGGGTTGAGAAGCAAAATTGTGTGTGAAAAGAGGGGGAAACCCTATCTACGTTGCATATCAGATTCTGGGAGCCCATAAATCTCACAATCATTACTAGTTAATTTGTGAGAAATTCATAAGGCCCCTATATAAGTTGATGTTTTTAGAAGATTGTCCATGTCTGTCAAATGAGGCCATAGATTCTATAAAAGAATATGGAGATTATTTTTTCACCGAAGAGAGCACGTATCTGAGAATGTATGGAGGCATCAAAGCACCCTTACTAATTCCCAAGTATGAAACAAACTACATAGTACATAAGGAGGCAATTAGAAAAGTATTTCTAGATGGTTTTGGAAATCATTTGTTCGATATAAAGAAACTATGTTCTCGCCCGTACCTTTTTATGTAGGGAGCTACAAGTTCAACAAGGTCAAAAGTGCTCCATATTTCGTCAAAGAATTGGAGATATTCCATTTTGGAGAGAAAAGCTTCCACCGAAATGATTCACAAGGAAATGTGGCAGCTCACAAGGCCACTCACAAGGTAAATTTTGAGTATATAGACTATATAGATAAAGAGGAGCAAGTGTTCAAGAATGTCTATAGCATGAAAACTATGAGCAAGCGATTGAAGAGAAAGGCATCTGGGGTCAAGGGAAGTAGCAGTAACAATCCAAAACCAGATGAAGGAAAAGAAGAAGCTACAAAGAAGGCACATGAAGAAAGTACTCAGAGGCTTGCAGCAGGAGAAACGAAGTTGTTGGTGGAGGAGGCATAGAGAGATAAAGCAGAAGTTGCCAAATAGAAGAGCAAAGAAGCTATTTTGAAGAAAATGGAAGAGTTAGAAAAGGCCATGGCTAAAGGAGATGCAAGCCATGAGCAAGAAATGCAAGATACATGAGGGCCTACATAAGGGAAAATCCAGAACAACGAAGAAGTTCATGGTGGTAGAGGTCCAGAGCAAAGCCCTGTTCGGGATAATCCATAGAACCTGCCATCCACATCCAGTAGCATCCTTACTGGGGGTCATGTGACCATAGCTGAAATGGGGCTAGTGCCATTTACACCATCTAAACAATACGATGTGGAATGCTTATAAGATATTCATTTTGATCCTAAAATGAAATCCATTACATGGAGGACAGAAAAAACCTTGAGGGTAGAGACTTAGCCACCAGTGACCACAATAACAAAGAGGATGGTCATGAAGAATGTAGAAGAGCACACAAAGCAATTGGCTTCTATGGGCTTTGAAAATTCCTATGCCCATGCTCACAATGTAGACAGGCTTCTAGAAAACATTGAGCAGTATAAGGGGAAGATGGCCTAAATGAAGGAAGTTTTGAGAAAGGAAGAAATGGTAAGCCGAGAATAAAAAAGAAAATATGGAACTACCCTATCATATTTTGAGAGGCTTCAATAGGGACACCAAATTTTATAAGAATAACGAGATAGTTTGAAATCGTCCAGTGAAGAGTTAAGTAAGGAGAAAGGAAATTTGGAAAACAAGGTTGCAGAATTGTAACTGTAGAAGACTACTGCTGAGTAGAAGGAAAAGCAGTATGAAACCCAGGTAGCATCATTGGAGGCATAAAAGGATTCATTGGAGCTTTTGTTAAAGGTGGCAGATGAGCAAAGAATGGATATTGAGTCATTGACAAAGCATTCCCTCATTCTTAGAAATCAAACTTACCAGATGCAACTCCAAATAGAAAATGAGAAGTTTAAGGTCTATCAAGTGTAAGCTAGGTTGGAAGAGATTTCAAGTATAGCTTCCCATTTTAAAGAAAAGACCCAGGTTATCCTGTAAATTCTTCAAGGGCATTTGACTTGGTTAGAAACAACCAAGGAACCTCCAGCAAATGCACCAATCAAAGACTTAGAGAGAGTAAAGCTGGAATATGGGCTGATAGAATTTGGGAATAAAGCTGTTGAAGAACTGATAAGGGCATCTCAGAGAACTAAAGGCGTTTTCACATAGTTCTGTAAAAAGGTGCTTACAACTTATAACCATTGCCAAACATATGCAAAGAAGAGGTTAGATTAATTACCAGAGCATGAAGAGTACTTGAAACAATTGCAGGAGGATGAACTGGGCATTCAGCTGATCAAAAGTTGATATGAGAGAGTGCTTAAGAATGTAATAGCCCAGGCAGCACTAAACAACCATCTATTGGAAGATGAACTTCGATTGATTCCAACCAGGATGGCTCATTAGAGGAAATTTCAACTCAAAATGGGCCTTTTAACTTTTATTCAAATTCCATGTCATCATGTGTTAGCCAATGAAATTGCTTTAAATTTGAAATCCCGTATAGGTCTTAAACACTTTTTTAATATAAATTTGGGGATAGGTATCATAAAAAAAACTACTTTTTTTGTTTGTATTTTTGACATATCTCCCCATGTTTTTACTCAAATTTCGATCGGGAGAGCTCAATGGATGCAGAATTAAATTCTGCATCCAACGAGTACCCACTCGGCATACTTTTGATGGAGCCCTCTACCCCCAAAACAAGAAATACCTGAAAAAAATGGAATGATGACATCATCATTCCATTTTTTCAGGTATTTATTGTTTTTGGGGTAGCGGTGTCCATCAAAAGTATGCCGAGTGGGTATTCGTTGGATGTGGAATTTAATTTTTCATCCAACGAGCTCTCTCTATCGAAATTTGAGTAAAAACACGGGGATATATGTAAAAAATACAAACAAAAAAGTAGTTTTTTTCTTTTCTTCCTCCAAAATTAATAAATATTATTTTATTATTTTGACTATTATTTTATTAGTTCATTTTAGGAGGCCCATTTTGAGTTGAAATTTCCTCTAATGAACATAAAAGCTCAAGTTGCCAAGCATGAGGTCACTATTATATTTCTAGAGCCATCAGAGTTTGAGACAATAGTAACATATGACAATACATGGAAGTAGTTCATTAATGAGGTGGTTGGGCCCACTTAGAATGTTTGTTTTATCGACACATATTTTGTAATATTTATTTTTGCTTTAATTAGCGAGCTCACTAGGAGACAAAGTCAATTTTGTAACTAATTTATAGGGGAAACCCAAAAGGCCGGAAGACCAAAGGACATTTCAAATTGTATAAATATAGGTGGAGTCGATGAAGAAAGGGACTTTTCCATGCTATCTTTTTGTGAAGTTTATTGTAAGAAGAACTACTTCCTTTTATAATAAAGAAGGCCATATTTTCTGTTGGAGAAGGAGTTGTGAAGTCTCAAATGCATGCTGTAGATTGGTTGAATGTTGAATTATTTATGTTTCAGCTTATTCTACGAACTGTGAGATCGTTCTAACTTATGAATTACTTCCATGTTATTAATGATTTCCTATTATTTTTATGAAACTTATGCAGTATATTGAGTAATGAATGTTTTAACTAACAATGAGCTATCTCTTTGTTTATCTTTCTACTTGTATTGATGTATTTTGAATTATGAAAAACTATCTGTAATATTCTTTATGCATGTTTTACAGTACATTAATCATCATTAAATATAATCTTGCTCCCTAGGGATAGGTTAGATAGAATTAGCTAGCTTAGCATAGTTGTTATTTGTTTGTGATTTAGAAGCGAAAGGGGTAATAAGATGAGATGTAAGAACTTGTGCATCACATGGTGAACTCTTCGTTGTCTCTATCGATTGCACTTATATTAGGCACTTGCATATCATATATAAAATAAATAAATAAATAAACTTAAATAGTGGACCGGGACGCAACCAGTAAAGCAAGCTTAAACCTTTACTTGACCTACGATAGCTGGACCGTAAATCGGACAAATTCCCCCTTCCAAACAATAACAAGCTAATTGGGAACGTTTATTGGGGAGAATCCCTACTGTTGTTACTTAGGAGTTTCCAGGCATCAACAATTTTTTGGCACTAGAAGGAGAGCCGCTAGTGCATGGCTGGCCGAGGAAATTTGTTTTCTTGAGAACACTCCACCGGTTACAGTTCTGAATCTTTTTTCCCTATGAGACCTAGTCCTGAAGAAAAATTTACAGAGTATCTCTACCTTGTTGATAATGAGGTGGTTGATGATTTAATGAGAATCACAAGGGCATATGCAAAGAATATTGGAGGATTACCCATTATTCTTGGTTTGCCTAGAAGAGAGTTTCATAAGAAGGACCGTCATTACCGTGAGGATTCAGTGTTAGTGGAAGAATTTGAAGAGCTGGTAGAAACCACCTTGCAAGAGATTATGCAACCCCTAAATCAGTTAGGACCAGAATTCCCTCACTGCTCACCTTTCAGAACCCCTGTCCAATATCCTCCTCAATCTCCACCTAGAATCATGGAAAATGTGAATGCAAATCATCCCCCCCCCACCAATTACTTGGAGGGATAGATCCCCTCTAAACCTTACTCCTCCGTTACATGCCATGCCTCATAATTTTGATAAGTCATTGCCCAATTTTGAACCAAATGAAGGAATTTATGTGGATGATCATTTGCTAAGTTTTTACCTAGCTTTGGAAGGTTTACAAGCAGATGAGCATGAAGACGTAGTCTGCAGATTGTTCCCACATATTCTCAAGGGTAAAGCAGCCTCATGGTATTTTTCCCTACAGGAAAACTCAATCCCAAATTGGAACACCTTTGAGAGATTGTTTAGAAATAAGTATGGAACCCAGACTCACTACTGTTGCTTTAATGAAAGAATTGCTTGCCCTCAGAAAGGAAAAGAAAGAAAGGGTAATTTCACTCAGAGGTTTGCTTCCTATCTGAATAACTTTGATGCAACTATAAAACCTACTGAGAACACCTTAATTGAGTATTACACTTTAGCTCTTGGTACCGACCTAGCTATGTTTTTCAAAAGATCAGTTAAACCCACCTTAGTGGAAACATATGAGGAAGTTGAGAAAGTGGAAGCCGAAATGGATAGTATAGACCAATATCCTGCACAATCAGAGGAAAATAATTTTGGAAACAGAAAGCCTTTGTTGTTAACTAAGCCTAAAGATGAGCGGTCATAGGAATTAGATGGTGTGGTAAAAATGGTGCAGAAACTTTCAAATAGAGTAATTGATCTGGAAAAGGAGAAGGAGGCCCATAAGCAATACAAACCTTATTATAAAAAGAGAGATGAAAATGGTCCATCCAAACCTCCCTCTCATAGTCCCTCGGCTATGAAATTAACTGAAGTGGGAATGGAAAATTTCTGTACATTCCATCAGTAGCCTCACTCTGAAAAAAATTTCCCACAGTGGATAAATTCTATGAATTTAGTGATGAATCAGTTACTAGATTCCAAGTTAACAGAAACTATGGATGAAAGAGAGAAAGGTCATGAACCAACAGAGTCATAAGAAGAATACACTATGGTTTTATGGGATTGTGTATCCATGTTTAGTATAGAGGATGAAGGTCTCACTGAGGAAGAATAAATATAAGAAACAAATGTTACAACAAGAAGTCAGGGCCCATTGAAAGAGGATCACATGATAACTCCCAAGATAAAGAAACTTCTGGAGAACATGAAAAAGATAAAAAAACAATACTCAGACCATTAATATACCAGAGTTTGTCATCACATGTCAGAATCCCAAGGCAGTCAATACGTCTTTGAAGACTGTAGAAAACAAAGTTGAAAATATCAAGAAAAATTCCACCGAGCATGAAATGGGATACTGCATAGTAGAAGATATTAAAAAGACTAAGGAAAACATCTCTTTGTTTGACATCTGTAACTTTCCCCAATAAAAATAAAATATGTTGAAAGCACTTGCGACACCTGTAACGAAACCCCAGAATGATAACCAAGCTGAGGAAGAGATTGGTGAAGTGAGTATAGGAGGGAAGTCTAAATATAGAACTCCAGCATTCCTACTCACTTTTGAAATTTTCAATTTCAATGTACATAACTGTTTGGTGGACTCTGGAGCATTACTGAATGTCATGCTGCTTTCAGTCTGCAAGAAAATAAATGGTCAACCCAAGCCAAATACAGGTCAATTTGTCCAATTAGATAGGACTGCAGTGAAAGTAGTAGGAGAAATGGAGAATGTCCTCATACATTTGTCAGCATATGAGAGAGTCTGTCATTATATAGACATTGTGGTAGAAGATATCCCAGAAGCATATGGGTTGGTTTAGAGCCGGGATTTGTTACACTCAAAATCTATCACCAGCATGTGATATGATCCCTAACAAAGAAATTTTCCCTCAAATCACAAACTTGAAGAGAATCCTGCTCTAGGTGTTGGTTTCAACATACAAAATTGTAGCACCGCTTTTACCCTTAAACAGATAAGCGGTACCTTGTTCAGCACTGCACTAGTTGTGTGAGAACCAAGCGGTGTCACCGCCTTTAACCTTTGTTGTTGGCATGGTTCTTACCCATCACCGCTATGTCATAAAGGGGTATAAGTGGTGCCCTTGGTAAAAAGTGAAAAAAGGAGGTTTATCGAGGCTTCTAGAACAAGAGCCTCATGTCTAATCTTATCCTTACTCACTTGGGTTGGTTAAGGCCGAGATCCCTCTTTGTAGGATCTTATGGCTACCTCACCCACCAATCTCTCAACCATTCCTATCCATTTGAGACCTATAAATACAAGCTCATACTTCATGGTTGAGGGGGAGAGATTAAAAGTATAGTTATGTTGTTGAATTGATACCCTGGACTAGTCCATCAAAGAGCAATTGTGGAGCAAGTTGGAGCTATTGGGGACAAGGTGCTAGTCTTGTGAAGGAGTGCATCGACACTAAGGCACATGGTTGTAAGATCTTTCATTTATTTTCTAATGCAAAGTTGATTTCCTTCCCACATGTTTGTTGCGTTAATCTCACATATATGTTATTGGATTTATTAGTCACTAATATGGATGTGTAGATGATTTTCTGGTAGCTTTGATGTCTTTGTATGTTTGATATGTTTTACATGTATACAGGTCCTTCATCAAAGTTACATTCCATGAGTCTATAACATTCAAGGAAGGTATTCAACCGATTTATTCACTCATTTGTTCTGGATCTGAACCCTTCAGACCAGAGGAACAACTTCTATCCACAGAAGGTGATATATTCCTGATAACAGGAATGGCCAGCAAAATGAAATGGTTATTTTGCCTCAGATTGGTCACATTTGTGGTTACCCTACAAAGGTTGTCAAAATCAGATAAAGGTGTTGAGTGAGCCTCAGATGAAACATAATGTAACACAGTTGGAGGGAAAGAATGAACCAGTTAACTCTGTTTTGGGGAACTATTTTATTGAGCTTGAACCGGGAAAGTATCAAGATGAAGAAGCCAATGACACATTAGATACCCAGCCCGATCTCCTTCAGTTTTCATGGGCTGATAATATTGATTGTAATAGAGTAGAGTTAGTCTCAGATGTAGATAGTAGTTCTAATTCAGTAGGGGTAGATAAAAAAATTTGGATTCTTTATTTTGATGGTTCCAAAAACTTGGAAGGATCAGGAGCTGGATGTGTCCTGATGGATCCCGAAAAAAATAAGTATTTTCTTTCCTGTAGATTAGAATTTGAGTGCACTAATAACACAACTGAGTACGAAGCATTAGTCCAGGGACTAAAAAAGGAAATGGAATTTAAAGTAAAAAATTTAAAAGTGTATGGAGATTCTGAAATAATTGTTAAACAAGTCCAAAATACAATTCATTGCATATCACCACATTTGAAGGCTTATCAAAATGAAGTATGGGATTTAATAACAAACTTTGATGCATTCAATTTTACTTCAATTCCTAGGTTAAAGAATGCAACAGCTGATTTGTTAGGTACTTCAACTGCAAGGCTGGTACCCATGAATAATAGATGTTCAATTGAATTTCTTTTTAGGCCCTCCGTTCCAGACAATATCACTGATCTAAGGGTGTTTGATGATGATCAAAAAATCTTGGAATGTCTAATGAATGATGAAACCTTCAAAGTAGCCATAATAGATGATGATGAACATCAAGCAAAAATTCAGAATGGAAATTTCATTCCTAAAGGAGTCAAAACGTTGGAATAGATGTTTGATCTAGACAACAAATTTAGAAGACCAACAAATGTCAAGACACACAGCTCGTCTTTGCAATTCGAACTGATTAATCTAGGTCCAGAGTTTGATCACAAATATGTCAACCTGGGGAAGTGTTGTTCACCTGGGAAAAGGAGAAAATTCATCAGCTTGTTCAAGCAATACAAAGATGTCTTTTCTTGGACATATTAAGACCTCAAAACTTATGACACCAAAATTATACAACATGTCATTCCAATCAAAGTTGGAGTCAAGCCTTTCCAGCAGCCTCTGAGGAATATGCACCCCAAACTAGAACCTCTAATTCAAAGTGAGGTGAAGAAGATTCTTGATGTTAATATCGTATTCAAGGTTAGACATTCATATTGGGTTTCAAATTTGGTTCCAGTACGAAAGAAGTCTGGAAAGATCAGACTCTGTGTTGATTTCGAAAATTTAAACCATGCATCTTGTTGAGCCACAAAAAGACCACATTTTATTCATCATTTCACATACTATTTATCAACTTATTCCTTATATCCTTCCATAAAACCATTAACATTCACCACTTTTGTAATAAATATGGGTTTATATTACCATTTTCCAAATCATTTATTTGAGTATTTTGAGTGAATTTATGGTTAATTATTGAGAAAAATAACATATTTTCATTATACTTTAAAGTTGGGTGAGTTTGGTGACATGTACATGTGTATTTGAATACTTTATCAAGATCAAAAGTGGCAACCTAACCTCAGATTCGAATTTCATCTTCTAGATGTGGGCTAAACTCAAGGAGAAGATCATGGGAATGTGGAGAGAATATCTCATCCAATATTTGGTTGATGATTTAAAGGGATGAGTTGTAGATTTGTTGAGGATTTGGGGGGATGAGTTGTCTATTTGTTGAGAATTTTAAGGGATAGGTTGAGAGAANATTCAGATCTATTTAGAGTTAGTCATAGAATAAGATTTATGATTGTTATGTAATAGAGATGATGCTTTGATGCACATCTTTTGATTCTCCCATGTTAATAAATATTTTCAGTAGTTTCTTTCTATGAATTGCCAATATAGATTTCCAGCAATTTCTTTCTCATGAGTTGTTAGTATAGAATTTCAGTTATTTCTTTCTTATGCATTTTCAGTATAGATTTACCATGAGCTCATAAGTTAATGTTAATTGTTTTACGTGAGTTTATTTCCTACAATTTCCTGTTTTTAGATTATATTTATTTTATATCATTTCCTGCTTTTCTTGCTTAATTCAATTTCAGTCATGTATTTTTAATTTCAGTTATAGATTAAGTTCAGCGACACTCTGCCCCTGCATATATTTTGTTTGTGGCTCACAAGTTTACGCTCTCTCCGGGTTGACAATTAAATCGTTGGAATTATGTTATAATATGTTTAATATTTTACCCAACATTTTGGCACCGTTGCTGGGGAGGTGTTAAAAGGGATCAGAGTTTAGATGGGTAGATAGTTCATTTTTATTAGATAGAAAGGGGGAGGGAAAACGGTAAGATGCAAGGACGACTTCACTACAGAATTTTCGGGATTTCGCGGTGTAACAGCCAGACGCATCCACTTTAGTGGGTTGCCCCAAAGCCTTGATTGTTATTTCTGCAAGTGTGTTTATTTTTCTGCAAAGTATTTACTTTTTCTGCAAGTGTTTTCTTTTTCTGCAAAGTATTTACTTTTTCTGCAATTGTGAGTTTGTTTTTATGCAAATTTCCCTTTTCATTTTCAGTTTTGATTACTTTCATTTTTGGGCCCTTTATTTCATACTAACTTGTTTTAACTTTGTATCTGTTTATCTTTTGTTTCCTATAGATTTTTGTGCACCTTTTTGCTGATTTTGCATTCGTTTTATACTGTTTGTCATGTACTCGTTTTTTCTAGTATTTGATTTGATTTCAATAAAATAATTTTAGATGAGCATAAGCCTAGAGCATCTCACCTAGATCCTAGTAGAAGCAGGGATCTCCTCTTCGCAAAAATATGAGATCTTAATAGTCGCTAAAAGATTTACTACTCCTCCTGAAGAAAAAGAAGAATCGACAGTTGAGGAATTATGCACATCACATGAGAAGCAATTATGTGAGACGAAGATCAAGAATAATGAAGAAGGGATCTCGGGTGATCAAAGTCATGAAGGATATCCTGCAAACAAATGCTACATCCAACATTGTTTTCAAGTAAGTGCTAGGTTAGATTGGTTTTGTTTTCACTTTTATGTTATTAATTTTCATTTTCAGTATTTAAATTTCCATATTACAACATATTTTAGATTTAGCTTTTCAAAATTAGATCTTAATCTTTGTTTACTCTTGTTAGATAGGTGGTTACACTGGCAATTTCACTTCACTTGAATGATTATAATTTTTCAGTTAGAATAGACTAGGTAGGCTTTAGTTTTTATTTTTCAGTTGAAAATTAGTTTTGTTTTAATTTACTTTAATGTTTCTATTTGTTAAAATTTTATTTCCAACTTGTCGCAATTACTACTGATTTTTAATTTTGTTAGGAATTAAAATTAATTTTAATCTTTTAAATCTAATTTTTTTTTTGAAAATTTTGATCTCTTTTCATTTTTTTAATTTTGAAAATTTTCTAGTTATCTTAGGAAAAAAACGCATTAGGAATTAGTTTCTTTTACAATCTGTAAACAAAAGAATAGTAAAAATCTATATAGTTTTTTTTTTTGTTTTAGTTTTTTTAAGTAAATAAATCTAAATAAAATGAAAATTTCATATTTTTGATTTTGTTAAGAACTAAAACTTAGTTTATATTTAGGAATACTTTGAAATAAAATTTAAAACAAAATTTAAAAGGAATATTAAAGAAAATAAAAATATATACTGTTTCCTTGTCTTTAATTCATTCTTTACTATTAGTTTTCTAGTTTTTATATATAGTTTTCTAGTTTTTATATACCCAATAATATATGTAGTAGACATACATAGGTATATTATTAATGTAACAAAACCTATAGCATTAAACATTTTTATACTTATTAAAAATATATATAAAGACTAAAAATAGAAACTTAAAAAAAAAACCAAACCTAAAGTAGTAAATGAAACGAATTGTTTTGTTTAGGTTAAGATAAACATTGAATAAAAAATGCATAAGAATACACATGATCAATTTTTAGACAAAACCTGCAAATTTTAATATGCATATATAATAAAATAATAAAAACAAAATAGCAGATCGAACAATCCATTTCTCAACCCATCTTTCGATCTGTTCTTCAGCCCATTTTTCAGTTCTCCATATGCAGCCTGCAAACAACTCTGCAAACAATATGTTCTTCAGCCCTTTTTTTCAGTCCATATTTCGATTTGGCTTTCAGCCTCTCTTTCTGATTTGTATAGGCTGAAATTTGCAAAAATTTAGATAAACAAATAGATTAAAAATTTAACAAAATGGAATAAAACAAATAATTCTGGAAACCCTAGCTGTGTGTGCGTCTTTATATATGGCCGCAAGTTGATTGTTTGTCATTTGGCGCACATGTATTTTTCTTCCATCCCAATCTTATACTTGCAAAATCGATTAAAATTAAAAATCAACACTGGAAATGAAATTTTGCATTGAGCTAATCTGAAACAATTCAGGCTGATAGCGCCCTGTAGGATATATGCTCACATCCTCCGCTTGATAGAGGAAGATGAACACACTCGCCATCATAAATACCTTAACACCATGGTTTAAGGAATTTGTTGGTGTTTGTTCCAATACGACAGAAAACCCACAAACCATACCAAACCTTGCGCTTAGCACGGTGAGAAGAATATCGTGGCTAACAACTACTTCTATTTTTAGCTAAATTTAATAACTCACACCTTCTTGCCACTGCAATTTTGGTTCAATGAAGAAAATGACTTACCATTTTGCTGCCAACCGAATCTACCATGTGTATCCATAAATTTAACGATAGATCTTTCCTAATCCATAGAATCCAGCTAGCCTACGTCTAAATTTATTTTGGGAATCAAATGACTTTATTCTCCATCGGATTGAGCGCAATCTCTCCAGATTAGGGTGGATGGTTATAGTGACAGTCTGAGCATTTCAGTTAGCATTGTTCCACTCCGTCCTCTGATAACCATGCATGCAAGCAAGTGCACCTGTGATACTGGCGACATTCTACTCATTGAACTTTGAAATTCTGGTGGCAGTAACTTCTGCAATTCTATCCATATTAGATAATGCCCATATGAACACTTACTACCATATCCCTCTACTTGGAAAATGCCAATCCAATCGCCCAAAATTTCTCCCCATATAATATTCTAGATTGGACTAGGCCGTATCATCCACATCCAACACCCAAGCATTCCTACCATCACCGACCAGCCTAATTTCTTCTATGTAAGTAACGATAGAATTAACTGCCAATGCTAGATCCCTTTCATACTATCCACAAAGCATGTAGTGTTGAACGTAAGTCAAGCAATCTTGGGGAAATGTCCACCAATTCCTAAAATTATTCAATTCTACGTTCAACCTCCAGCTCGAGCAATCCGTATTGTTTTGATCTGCAGCATAACGTAATTCGACAGCGGCCTCAAATTTACAACAAATGTTTGTATTGATGAACAATAGTGCCAGAGAAACCCATGACTTAATAGCATGCGAAGAACACATTGGAATATACTCTCTACGAAATCCTCAAATTTGCGTACGTGCGAGGGTTTCTGGGTCGGGAGGAGTTGGGACGAGGAGAGGCACTCTACAATTATCACCAACCAAACCTGTCGAAGCTTCACACTAGCTCTACCTCAGAGACACCGTCTTCATGGTATGCTAAGCTCTGCAAATGATGGAATAGCATACCATTTAAAAATAGACTCCATGAATACAATTTACAAATAAGTTTCCTGTTTGTATCTCAACTAAGCACACAAAAAAATAATGGTGCCTAAAAATACTACTACTACGAAAAGTTAGAATCCCATTCCTCTTTGAATCGGTCGGTGATGGAGGCTAGTTCTTCCATCATCCACCTTATAATATGGAGGGGGGGACAGAGTGCAGTGAGCAACTGATAGCGAACCGAGCTTTTCAAATGTTTTTTTTAACAGGATAAGCCCATTTGGAAAACACTGTATAAAATAAAGGTTTTACCCAAAGATTACCCATCGTAGTGATCGTTTATAAGTGTTTCATGGGCAGATCTTGGTGCGATTGATGCCAAAAACCAGAACATGCACTTTCGAATGCATGCATAATTAGAGCAAATGTGTATTTTTCTGCTAAATCGAGACTGAGAGATACAATGAAACGAATGGCCAGCGAGAGCCTTTCACTAAATTATTGATTTGATCAGACTGACATTGAATTCACATCAGAATAATATCACAACTCTAATTTCAACCAGTATTGAATATTAGGTCATATGTAATCTTGATGTAAGAATAAATTTACCGAAATTTAGTTATATTTATTAAAACAAAGACAATTGCTGTGGAATTAAATTTTCTAGTTAATGTATATGAATATCTTTGAAGAATTTAAAGAATCATCCATATAATAAGGCAAAATATTGTGCCATTCTTCATTTGTTACAGGGAGATAGATTCATTGAACAATACAATTAATTCACATGCACATGACACCACTCAATTTGACAACAAATCCAAAAAAACAACTAAAAACTCTGTGTTTATAGGAGTGAAACCTATTTTGGCACAATTGAACAAAATCCTTGACTCACTTTGATATTTTACATGTGTTGGGAGTTAACAAAATCCTTTCACATTATTCATGGCATGTGATACAAAGTACATCGCAGTATTCACAATTATTAAGGCCGCTAGGTTAACTTTATTGGTCATGCACCAACATTTTATTTATTTATTATAAATTATGACTTTTCTTTTGATAAGTGTTTTTATGGGTATGAGTTAGTGCTATTAGTGTGTTATATATATATATATAATTAATGTTTTTTATATGTTTTAAAATTTTGTGTTGTTATTTTATTAAAATTATTAATAATAATAAAATAAAAAACATTAATATATATATA
>LPNX011035353.1:58711-83248 GCA_001517045.1 Pseudotsuga menziesii
ATAAAATAAAAAACAATAAAAGGATTTTGTAAATAAATAAAAACGAATGTTTTCATAACAACATTTAAAAATATATGTATAGAAAAAACATTGGGTAAATAAAAAATAAAAACAATTAAACAATAATAATAAAATATTATTATAACATAAAAATAAAAATATATAAATTAACATTAGGAAAATAAAAAAATAATGTTATTAATAAATATGCGTCTTTGAAATAGAAAGCTTAGTTGCTGTCGCAGCCAAGCCTTCTTCTTAATTTTGATTCTTGCATAGTGGGACCTGACACATCTTCAGTTGAGGGGGTATTCGCATGGTCCTTAAAACTACTAAACTTATCATAAAATCATTTATTTCGCACACTCTCTAATCTAGATCATTAAGATAGTATCATTTTAGAGGGGTCGTCCACTAAAAGGGTCGACCCTCTCTCTCTGTTGTGCAATCATTACATAAAGACGCATGTTCATACATATATACATAAACTTATAAGATTACAATAGACACATAAAAAATTGTTTTTTAAATAAATCAAATATAAAAATAAATAAACAAAAACAAGTTCAGAAATAATAATAAAATTATAAAAATAAAATAAAATCAAAACTAAAAACATACAGATAAATAAAAAGTATTAGATAGTAAATAAAATCATAAAATTTTAAATGAATTTAGAATTTTTTCAAAATTTTATGATCGTTATGTTAACTTGTTTTTACAAGTTGCTTAGAAACAGGTTTCGACAAGAAGGGTTGCCACTTTCAGGTATAAAATCATTTCATTTATTTTCTTTGACTTGGTTTGTTAAGCACATATTTTTCTGTATTTTCAATGCTCTCACAAGTTGGTTGCAGGAAAATGCTAACCTTTTGTAGATTTAAAGACAAACGTATGGGGTGCAGAAGTGATTTCTAGAACCGCATAAACTTTTCAGAAAAAATGTTTCATTGAAAGGTTGAAGGAGTCGAGTTTCCCTTGTGCATGTCATGACATTTGTTGGCACAAAGAAGCCTTTCAAAAACCCATTATGCCATGTCATGATTATTTACCCTTTTTCCTTCCAAACTTGTTCGTCATCCATGTCAAAGTCTACATTTTTACTGCCTTATATATCATGACTTCCCGCCTATATACCTTTTCTGAGCTGCACATACTTTCCTCATTTTCAGTTTGTCTTTTACTTTTTGAATAAAACCATTCAGCTTCCTTTCCATGACTACATTGCTTTGTTATCCCTGCTATAAAAACTATTTGACCATGAGATCTTTTATCTATAGTCCTACCACTTATTATGTACAACTCGTGTTGACTAATGTGGGATTTATTAAGGCCCACCTTTCGACAAGTCTTGCCCCATCGACATCAGCACATTATCTGGGATAGAGACTAGAGTTCATTTTTAGTACCTTGAGGCTTGCATGCCTTAATGGGAAGTTCTCTTGCTAACAATCATGGGAATACATCAATGTCCCTTGATCGTTAGATCTTACAAGTGGATCGACATCAACTCATTTATTTGTACTTTTCACGATGTAGTTAGGTACCTTGGCACTCATTGACATCAATGGTGAGATTGCCTCGCATTGGTTAACGAAATTCATTAATGGTCGGTAATCCAATGATTTATTTCCATGTTCGACATCGACCCATTTATTCACATGGTAAGAATTGTACCATCGGGTTTTGTAGCAAGTGAATACTATATATTTTTCATGATCGTCATCAGCAGTTTTACAGCAACATACTTCAGCCATATGAGAGTACCACAGTTCTACTTTTAGATCTCATCTTCTACTTCATCCAACCAAGTAGTAGTTCAGATCCTTCACATCCAACAGTAGTATCAGCCACATTTCTCTTGTATAGTTCATCAGCTTTTTGGGTAAGTGGAGGTATGTTGATTTCTAATATTTAACCATGTAATTCCTTAAATGCTAGAAAATGAATGAATTTGGAAAATTCCCTCACTACATTCCCTTTCTCACTTTTCATAAACCTAATACATCTTAAGTTGGGGGGTGGGGAACTATTCATTATCATTTTACACATTCATCATCTCATTTACTTTTAATCAACATGTCTGTCCCAAACTATGCTATGTATATTGGCATGATTCATAACTATAAAAAGGATTTTACTATACATTGATGGTTTATCTTTTCTAATGCATGTATACTTTTAAAGTCTTATGTATTACAACAAAAATACAAATAAAACAGGCGAATGTTGTTAACACAAGAACCAACATTTGTTATGGTTGTCACACAAGAACCAACCACAAAAATGTATATATAAAAAAAAAGAGAAAAAAAAAATTGCTGCCACTCATGCATTTCAAAATCATGGAATGATTTACTGTTACATACCATCATTATGTAAAGCCTAGATATAAAGCCAAAAGTTAAAATCAATGCATAGTTGCATGAGGACATGCAAATAGTCAAGTTGGGGGGTATGTTGAGCCGCAAAAAGACCACATTTTATTCATCGTTTCACATAATATTTATCACCTTATTCCATTATATCCTTCCATAAAACCATTAACATTCACCACTTTTGTAATAAATATGGGTTTATATTACCATTTTCCAAATCATTTATTTTTGAGTATTTTGAGTGAATTAATGGTTAATTATTGAGAAAAATAACATATTTACATTGTACTTTAAAGTTGGGTGAGTTTGGTGATGTGTACAGGTGTATTTGAAGACTTTAGCAAGTTCAAAAGTGGCCACCTAGCCTCAGATTCGAATTTCATCTTCTAGATGTGGGCTAAACTCAAGGAGAAGATCATGGGAATGTGGAGAGAATATCTCATCCAATATTTGGTTGAGGATTTAAAGGGATGAGTTGTAGATTTGTTGAGGATTTGGGGGGATGAGTTGTCTATTTGTTGAGAATTTTAAGGGATAGGTTGAGAGAATAGTGGATATGTAATTATTATCAGTTATCTTGGATTTATGTATAAATAGGAGGGCTCTCTCCTCATTTTGGTTAGAGGCCTCTCTAGTGGTTTGGAAGTAGAGAATAGTTTAGATCTATTTAGAGTTAGTCATAGAATAGGATTTCTGATTGTTATGTAATGGAGATGATGCTTTGATGCACATCCTTTGATTATCCCATGTTAATAAAGAATTTTAGTAGTTTCTTTCTATGAATTGTTAATATAGATTTCCAGCAATTTCTTTCTCATGAGTTGTTAGTATAGAATTTTAGTTATTTCTTTCTTATGCATTTTCAGTATAGATTTATCATGAGCTCATAAGTTAATGTTAATTGTTTTATGTCAGTTTATTTCCCGCAATTTCCTATTTTCTTAGATTAGATTTATTTCCTGCAATTTCCTATTTTTAGATTAGATTTATTTCATATCATTTCCTTCTTTTCCTACTTAATTCAATTTTAGTCATGTATTTTTAATTTCAGTTATAGATTAAGTTCAGCGACACTCTGTCCCTGTGTATATTTTGTTTTTGCCTCACAAGTTTACGCTCTCTCTGGGTTGACAATTAAATTGTTGGAATTCTGTTATAATCTATTTAATATTTTACCCAACACATCTAATGAAGACAATTACCATGTCCCACCCATGGAACAAATATTACAAATGGGTATCAGGCTCTGAGCTGTTTTTTCTGTTAGACAGATTCTCAAGCTATAACCAAGTGTTAGTAGCAGAAGAAGACAAACTGAAGACCACTTTCAGAACCAAGTGGGGGACGTTTGCATATAGGATAATTCCCTTCGGACTCATTAACTCTAGAGCAATTTTTCAAAGGGATATGGACATAGCTTTCTGCGGTCTGATTGGCCGAAGTGTAGTGGTTTAACTGAATGATGTCACAATATTTTCTAAGAAAAGAGAAGAACATGCGTTTCATTTGAAACAGAGTTTTGAACGCTGTCGAAAGTATGGCATTTCTTTAAATCCAAAGAAATGTGTGTTTGTTGTTACAGAAGGAAAGCTATTGGGTCACATAATTTCAAAGAAAGGGATCTCAATAGACCCAGAGATGATTAAATCAATAGAGCATATCTCTTTACCCCATAATAAAAAGGCCAATGCAGTCTTTTATGGGGACAATAAATTTTGTGCGAAGGTTTGTGCCATATTTTGCTCAAATAGTCAAACCTTTGCAACAAATGGTCAAGAAAAGTGTTCAATTCAAGTGGACTAATTCATAGAAGGGTGCATTTAACAAGATCAAAACCTCAATAGCTCATGCACCATCCCTTAAAAGTCCCAACTTTGAAAAAGACTTCATCTTGTACACTTTTGCTTCAGATGATTCATTAGCAGTGGTGCTTACGCAGAAAGAAGAAGGGGGAGATGAGTACTCCATATTGTTTATGAGCACTAGCCTATAAGGGGCTGAATTGAATTATCTCGTAGTTGATAAGAAATCTTATGCAGTTTTTAAGGCAGTGAAGCAATTGATACCATAAATACTAAAGAATCGTACAAAAGTGACAGTTCCACACCCAACAGTCCGATCTCTTTTCATGCAGAAAGAGTTAGGAGAAAGAAGAGGTAACTAGGTAACAACCTTAAAAGAGTACGACTTAGAATTCAAACCAGAGACCATAGTCAAAGGGCAAGGGATCTACAAATTGATGACTGATAGTCGAGACAATGAAGACAACAATTGGGAGAATGAAGTTGAGTTACACATGGTTGATGTATGTCCTTTATTTACAGCTCCAGAATCCTGGTACAGAGACTTGGTTCATTATCTTCAAGAAAGATACTTGCCTGAACACTGGAATCCCAAGCAGAGGAGAGAATTATGCTTAAAGTCAGCCTCATATTAGATTATTGATGGAGTCCCGTATAGGAAAAACTATGATGGAGTTTTTATAATATGCTTGGAACACGAAGATGCAACTAAGGTGGTTATAGAGCTACATGATGGACCTGCTGGAGGTCATTTCTCAGGAGATACTACAACAAAAAAGATTTTGAGAGATGGGTATTGTTGGTCAACTCTGTTCAAGGATGATCACGCTCATGTTAGGAAATGTGACACTTTCCAAAGGAGAGAAGGAAGACAAGCAAAGGAAGCAGGACCATTAAAGCCAATTATTATTTTTGAACCATTTGAGTAGTGGGGGATTGATATTATTGGAGAGATCAATCCAAATTATTCATTTTAGCACAAGTACATCCTAACTACAATGGACTAGTTCACTAGATGGGTAGAATCTATCTCGTTGCGAAAAGCGAATGAAGATGTAGTTATGGACTTCTTGCAAGACCATATTATGACCAGGTTTGGGGTTCCAATTTCCTTGTTTTTTCATAATGCTTCCTATTTTTCATCTATTAGACTGACTTCATTTGAAAATGAGAAAGAGATTAAGTTACATTATTTTGCTAACTACTATCCATAAGGTAATGGTCTATCAAAATCTACAAATAAAAATATCATTAGGATTTTGAAGAAAACAGTAATAGAAAATCAAACAAGTTGGCACATAGCTCTTCCTAATGCACTCTGGGATGATAGAGTCACGCCCAATAACTCCTTAGGTGTGTCACCCTATACTCTAGTATACAGGAAAGAATCCATCCTGCCTCCAAATATTTTTTTGCCTTCCTCTCAACTAGCTCAAGCTTCTAGAGGAACTGAAAATGAGGTCTTGCAAATTCAAATTAATACCCTGCTAAAGTTGGAAGAGTCTAGATCCAAGTCAAAAGAGAGGTTTAAGCACCAGCAAGAGATAATGAAGAGATGGTTCGATAAGCACAAAGCCATAAAGAAGGAATTTGAATTAGGTGATTTGGTTCTTAAATGGGATCACCCGCATGATGAGAAGGGAAAACACACTAAATTTAAGCAATTATGGATAGGCCCTTTTCAAATTGCAGAGAATTTAGGCCTCTCAACCTATAAATTACAAGATTTACAGGGGTGGTAAGAGAACTTTCCAGTCAATGGTTTAGTTCTCAAACTGTATTTTTCTTAATGCTGTTTAGCTTTCTTTGTACATAAATAAACCTTGTAATTGGTTTCAGTTTTGTTTTTCCTTAGGTTAGTTTTTCTTTATTTACACTTTGATTTCTTAAATTCTGATTTCTTGCATTGGTTTTTGTTGGATTTACTTTATGTTTTCAATAAACCAACACAACCTTTGGCGTTGGAGTTCCTTAAAGCTCTCGACAAACTGAAAATCTTTTGACTAAAGTACTACTTGTTATTTTCATATATCAGGAAGAAAGATTCTTTAAGATTAGCAGATTGTCTGGACAGATTCGAACACATTGAAGTCCTGTTTAAACCCTGTAAAATAACTAAGGTCAGAAAAGTACATAATACTATTTTGAGGCTCCATTCACTTCAACTAAAGTCTATCCTAGGAAGCTAACAACAAAAGACTCATGGAAAGGAAGCAAGGTGAACAATTGTATGGTATTTAAATAATCCCATGCCACAAATGAAAGCCAAAAGGACAAAGGAGTCAAATTTCCCAGAAAGAAAGCATATATCAAAAGACATACTGAATAAAATCAGTTTGGATAAGATTTCTCCAAGGTTCTTTTTCGTCCGTGAGCTGAAAGAAAGATATATCTAAAAAAAAAGGACAATATGGATGGAAGAACCTAAAACAAATTTCAAATGAAGAAAGAAATCCAGGAAGACTCAAAAGGACAAAAAGTCCGAAAAAAGCATCAAAAGAATGCAAAAGGCATGGGAATGAGGAACAAATGAATATATATGTTCACATCCTGTTACAATCCTGTGGTGTCTAAGTTGGAAGTAGTCCAAAAGCAGAAGTAAAATGAACCTCATATCTTGTCCTCAAAAGAGTTATCGAGACTTTGAAATCCTGGTTCCCCTATCCTATTGGACCATAATCAATGTTAAAGTTTATAAATCTTACATTCCAAAAGTCTAGGCATCTTAAAGAAATTTGATAAAGTTTGTTTTAACAAGATATTTTAGAGTAGTTCTGGTTTTAAAAGTATTTTTCAGAGATCTGTGTTCCCCAGCAAGTCGCCAATTGTTGTTATTGCAACAACTACCCAGTTTGTTTTTTATATTTTTTTAGGACCCCTTTGAAAGTCTTAGTTTTCTCCTTAAAATTATTTGATTTTGATTTTTAGCCTTTACAATTCGTGCCCATCATTAAGAGTTCCATAGATTCATTTTTTTCACTAAGCTAGAAAGTGATTTTAGGGCCGCTACGATGAATTCTTCTTTGTCTTCAAGCCGCTACGAGGGAGTCTTCTTTGAGATTGGGCCACTATAGCGGGTGGTTTCCCATCTTCGGGCCGCTACGGCGGGTCAGTGTTCATTTGTGAGCCGCTACGATGGCCGTCTTTTTATTTCAAAACCACAGCGGATGTATTGTCGTGATTAAGCTGCTATAGCGGGCATCTTTCTCGTTTGCGTGCCCGTTGTTTCTAACTTCCACTACAGCGGAAAGTTTTTAAGTTGCACCTGTTATGGCAACGAACCTTATGATTTGTATTTCGGATTGATCTCCAGGGGCCGCTACGGTGGGTGCATCCTCCGTTTTGACCCTCTATGACGGCTGGTTTTGCAATTGTGTTATGGAGGTGTTTTCCGATGCACTACCTCTATGACGGAGGCATTTCTTGTTAATATCTGATTCTGGGAAGGACCCACTGTTGAATAGGTTATTTGAATTCGGATCCTTGCCGATACGATTTTAAAGGCTGAGCCGTATGGGAGGATACCAGAAGATTTGGGAGCTATGGGTCGGTAGTTGCGGGTGGATTAGCATTTTCGAGCCGTTGCCTCAGAGCGTTTCCCATGATGAATTATGTCTTCAACCTGAAGCATTCAACGCCAACGAAGTTTTTCTTGGTATTGTACGTGCACTACTACATTTTGATCCAAAATCCGACGGAAAAATCCGACAGCGCGTGGATTTTTTCTTTTAATTGTACCAAAAATCACAAAGATAATTTTTTTTTTTGAAATTGTGGTCATAAGCGTCGCTTAAGCGACGGCTAGGCTCATAAGTGTCGCTTAAGCGACGGCGCATAAATTGGTCAATCATTTAAATAAATACACTTAATTGGTCAATTATTTAAAATGGAAAGCGTCAACGCATATCCAATGCGTCGGTTCATATTCCTACACACACTCATATAAATAGATGTACGCCTAGGTTCATTATCTCACACACTTAGTCTCGCACTTATCTCTTGGACAAGAAATGCGAAATTCCTAAGGGTTTTTTTTTGGCCTTGTGCTTTTGTGGGGATCTTCCCACTTGGTCTTGGATTTTGGTCTTGCTCTTTGGATTTGATTCTAACCCTTGTGGAAAAGAAGACTCATCATATACTTGGGTTTGCTCGTACTTTGTTCTTAAGGTTTGAGTAATAAAATGCCACGTAAAAATAATGTTACAGGTCATCAAGATCCGACAGAACAAAATCGACAATTGCTTGCTAGGTTGTGGGATGGAGTGGAAAGAAGGGGTGATGGAAAATGTTATTGTCCTTGCAGTCGATGTAGGGGCTTTAATACGAGAAGGTTACTGATCAGAACAACTAAAAGACATTGTAGAGAACATGGACATGTTGAGGGGGGGCATGAATATCATCCATTGGTAAGTCAATATAATTCATGATTATATATCATGCGGTCTTTATATTGAGAGTTTTTGTAATTGTATATTGTATCATTTTTATTTTTGTTACTTAATCGACATGACTGACGTTCTTTGTTTGATGTTTTAATTGTAATTATAAAGAAAGGGCCTCCTAGGGCTGTTGCGAACATGGAGAATGTGGTAATTACGGAACAACTAGCACAGGAGGAACGTCAATATGCAGGTCCTGCGAATACTGATCATGATCAAGTTAATGATGACATGGAATTAGACAATGATCATGACGATAACATAATTGAGGATGATGGTGCAAATGCATTAATCAATGATGCATTTAATGTTAGAATGGACGATGATCAACCTCATGCGTCGCCAATTTATGACTTTGAAGATCTTCATGATTTACCTACACTTGAGAAGGCAGACGAACCGCTTTTTGAAGGCTCCTGCATAAGTGTTCTCTCTGCTGTGTTGCTGATAATGAACTTGAAGGTTAAGCATGGTTTTTCAAACACATCCATCACGCTGGTGTTAAGGTACGTATGTGATTATATGTTTCATCGATCGCATATATATGATTTGATTTATGTTGCTATAATATTTGTATTGGTATACGTGCTTCATCATAAAAATAATAAGGATGTATTTGTTGTCGTTAATATTATGCTCTTCAAATATTTATATCAACCATTTTTTAAAAATTTGTTGTAACAGTTTGATAGGTGAATATTTGTTACCTCCATCAAATAAATTACCTCGCACATACCGAGATTTACAAAATATCATGAACTATGTTGGAATGGACTATCAAGCAATTGATGCATGTCCTGATGATCATATTTTATATTATAATCAGTATGAGTTTGCAATAGAATGCCCTATATGTCATAGCAGTAGATACCGAACAGATCAAGTAACCAAAAAGGTGTCTCGTAAGTTTCTTCGTTATATTCCCATTATTCCACGCTTGCAACGACTGTTTAGGTGCAAAAACATAGCACAATTTATGGATTACCATGCACAGAATAGAAGTGGAGATGATATTCTTCGAATGCCCACAGATGGTTTTGCATTTACAAACATAGAGGAAAAATGGCCACACTTTAAAGAAGAACCTCGTAATGCTAGACTTTCTTTGGCATCAGATAGTGTCAATCCATTTAAAGAGATGAGATCTACTTGTTCGGTTTGGCCTATTTTTGTTATCAACAATAACATTCCTCCATGGATGTCAATAAAGAGGGAGCATATAATGTTGTCAATGATTTTTCTAGGTATAATTTGTACTTTAGAACAATGTTTTTTTAATGCATTAGTATTTAATTTGTCATGAAGATCAATATTGTTGCATATTCATGTCACATATATATTTCATTTACTTATATGTATTGTATTTGTTGTTTTCTTTTAGGTAAGTACATAGTTAAAGATATGAATGTATATATCGAGCCTCTTGTTGATGAACTAGTTAAGATATGGAATGGTGTCACTATGTATGATGTCTCTAGACCAGTAGGGCAAAGGGAATTTCAATTCCATGCAATGATTTCCTCGACAATTCACGATGCTCTAGGGCTAACACATTTTTGTGGTCTTCAAACAAAGGGAAAATTTGCATGTCCAGTTTGTGGTCCCAAGATGAAATCTCGTCATTCAAAGAGTTTGTCAAAGGAAGTGTTTGATGAGTATAGGCACTTCCTCTCTAAGAATCATAGGTATCGAACTATTGAAAAACATCTTTTTAATGGGAAAGAGGAGACCGCATTAAAACCACAAAGAATGACACCTCACATATGGAAGTTGCAATATAATAGAAATTGTCAAGGTACGATTCAATTTGTCTATCTTATATATTCATATTGATCATCTCTTATATGTACCTTTTAATGTTTTATTTTGGATTATATTAATTTTTTTCACCGTAATATACGACATTTTAATCTCTTTAACTTATATATTGATTACTGATGGTCTGCATGAACATCATGAAGGTGTAAATGGGCTTCCACGAGGAATGAAAAGTTATCCCAAACAATTTAGTAGGTTGCCTTACTATGAGCACTTACTAGTTGTTCATTTGTTTGATACAATGCATATCGGAAAGAATGTAGTTGAAACACTATGGCAAATATTAGACGGAAGGAGTGACAAAGAAAAAATTGTCAAAATTTGCAATGACATTCATGAATCCAATAATGCAATGAAAGATATCATTGAACATTTAAACAACGATGGAGACCAAATTAATATAAGGTCACTTCCATGGTTATTGACTGAGCAACAAAGCAATGCGGTAAAAGAAGTGATACAAAAAATAAAATTTCCCACAGGATTTTGTTCGAACATAAAGGATATCTTAACAAGGAAAGGTGATTTTGGCGGGGTAAAAATGCATGATTGGCATATATTCATTAAGGTAATTATATTTCTGGTATATATATTGGTATATTACAATACTGCATGTTTTTGGTTTACTTTTTTGCTTAATTTTGAAAAATATATTGATGAGACGTGTTCATTGTTACAGTATGTTCTAAGAAAACATGTGATTCTGGGATAAGTGCAGTCTTTGAGGTCACTAATGTTTCATATAGAAGCGACATACATCCAGAATTGTCAGAAAATCGATATTATGGATATTTGGAAGATATCATTGACTGTGACTTTAAATCATTCAAAATAATTCTTTCTATTGTGAAATGGTACAAGCTATGATTGAATCGATTTGATCCCGATAGAACTGTTATTAAACATGCTAATGAATTTACCATGGTCAATACAAGGTAGCTTGAGTCACGAATGTTAGAGCCCTATGTTCTTCCAAGTCAATGTGAACAGGTATTTTACTCAGAAGTTCCTGGTAGACAGGGTTTGTCAAACCCCAAAAATTTCAAAAAATTTAAAACTTTTAAATTAGCATATAATCGCATTAAGTGCAGTCAGTAATTGTTTGATTAGTTTATGCTTCTAGTATTGTAACTGAATGATCTTTTGATTATACATCACTTTAAAGAGTAGTTTCTTTTCAGTTACTGATTGTTTTTCTATTTGCGACACAAGGTGGGTTTGTCGTGAAAAGACGGGGCTTACTTAGCGTTGAGCTAATGCATAAAATTCCTTCTGTTCTCACAGATGACAGGTAATGTTCGGGTCACTGCTAACAAATCTTTAAAGTAATACTTCTAAATTTGCTGTACCAAATCATTCAGTAAAAAAATAAATGCATGCTAGCCAGTTTATCAAGCTTTTGAAGGTAAATCTTTTCCTATGAATCTCCTTAAGTTCTTACTAATAGAAAACAAGAATTTACTAGAGAAAAGTAGCTATTTTCCTTTATAATATCAGAATTAAGCATTTCTATGATGTATTGAATCATTTGATGAGTTTACTGTAATGCGACCATAGAAGTAAATAATAATTCTTATCTAGCACAGTAAATAAAACTGGGTTATTATATTCCGACCAACTGTTGTTACTGCATCCTGCCAAATTTAAATTCAGAATATGTTTTGATTTACATTTACCAATGTAAAGGATCTGGAGTTAATAATATCGATCTATATACTTTTCTTACTTCCAGAAATTACAAGATTTATTATCTGATACATGTCTTCTCTTAACATTTAAGGATTTGCATTGATTGGAAAACTACTTCTATTTCCATGATGACAATTGAATAAAATCTAAGAGCACCTTTAGACTTAGTTCTAAATTATCATGATGAAACTCATTTATGATTTTCCAGACTATACTACCACAAGAATAGTTATAAAATTTTACATAAACTACCTACATATACTCACTTACACAATCCTTGTAAATCTTTGAGCATGAAGGATAACAAAAGTCTTTTTGTTATCATAAAGAATCTAAGGTTACTAAGAGATTGTTATTATATTGGTAATAACCAGTCAAAGGGATTAGAGTAACCCTACTTCAAATTTGTGGATTATAAAGCTTGAATACTACAAGTTAAAGTTATATGAAGAGAAAATGACAAGTCTTTTACTCTCTATGCATAGCTAAAGCAAATGGCATTACAGTTGTAGAATTATAACTATCTATATCTAACGTTACCCCATTATCTTATAGACTTTAAAGAAAAGATAATTCTCTTGTTTTCTTCTGAGACTAGGGTAAAAGGCAACCTAGTGTTAAGTTTTATGAGCAAAAATCATTTTACCTTAAGCTCATATCCTTATAACTTTTAAAATTGTAAATCATTTCCTTTAAGCCTAGCTACCTCACGACTTAATCTTGAACAACATTTAAATGCAAAGTATTAACATATATAATGCAAAGTTTTGAAAACATTAATCTAATGTTCATGGTTGTGAATCATGTGGCAGGTAAAAACCATAGCATAGCGACCAAATGGAAATTCCATACGATGATTTGTTTGGTAAAACAATCGATGGGGGGTATCTTGTCGAAGGACATTAGAACTTCAACCCACTTGCATGCAATATATTAAACTGCGACGTGGTCACTTCGGAACCATGCATTGGTGCTATATATTTGTTGACTCAACCCTAATTCTCCATTCCTCCTTTGCTCTCGGGCCTTTGGCCGCTCTGCAAACCCTTCTGGACCATGCTACTATTGTGTTGACCGCCATTGGACCTCCTGTTGCTTCAGTTCCTCGTGAGCTCTGCTACTGCATTGTGAGGGTGATTGGAGTGTTTATATACTTGCTGCTTGCCTCTATAAAACCGTCGTTGTTTGGCTTGGCTCGGTTGGGTGACAGTCCTACCTTTCTCTATTCCCGCGAGAGTGATTATCCCTTCAATAAAGCGTGGCTTGTACTATCGGCTGGCTGTGTGATAGTTGATAGAGAGAATGTTGCAGCTGTAGGGTTTTACCTTCTTCATTGATTTGTTGGGGGTTTCCTTTTGCTGTTAGAGGTTGAGCGAATTAACATCAATATTTTTGTTATCGATTGGCAGGCTCCTTGTTCGAACTGGCCGTGGCATTCACTGTGAGGGTTTATCAACCGACAAGGTAACTACTACCTCATTTTCTTTAATGTTACAGCAATATATACATGTTATTATATATTTTTTTTACATTTGAAACAAACGCTAACACTTTGCTGTCTACTGGATAATGTAGGTACACCTGCTACCCTTCTCTGCAAACAAAAAGAACGAGGGTTACGACACTATGGCCATGGTAAGCCCTGGTCTCTCCACGGCTTTTTCACCTTGTGTGAGTCTTTTAAGGAAAGCGATGGTTTGGTCGTTACGACCCTGTTTAACCTTCAAGGTTTTTAGTGGTTTGTTTTTAATGTTAAGTAATAGGGTTTAAACCCTAGCTCTCACGTAGAGCTCTCCGGCTTCGACCGTGAGTGTAAAACCTTGCTTGTAACTATTATGATGTTTTATGAAGCCGAACTGGCTGTAAGTCCTTCATTTTTACTGTCTTTTAAAGATGGAACAGGCTATAAGCCTTTGTATAGTTCTGCTGTGGGTATAACTTCAATACCGGTTTTTATTAACAGTTAGTACCATTGTATATTTTGTATAGATTGGGTATTTACCTTCGGTTATTAAACCTATAACTAGTTCTGGAATTTTCTCCTGCATTCCTTACTTGTTTATACTATAGTAGTACAAATGTTTAATTTTTAATCTTATAAATGTGACTGTGAGTAAAATTACTGTTAAATTACCATTAATTGATTTACTTGTAAATAAAGTAGAAATTACAGGGTTTAACCCTAATTCTACAGTTGAGATTAAGTTCAGTTTATGAAATAAAAGAATATAAACTCTGTCGGTTTCTGTGAGTAAAATTAATGGATTGTAATATAAAGATTAAGCTCGTTGTTTGAGCAATATACTAGTTTTATTATTACCTTTGCTTTTTAATATAACAGCTTGTTTTTTTTTTTTAAGAAGAACTAAGTTATTGTGCTGTTGATATAGTGCTGTTGATATACTCTTTATAAAGATACTGTAGGGTTATGTTCTTGATTTACTAATTATATAATATAATATACAGGGTTTATACCCTTAACCAATGTTATAGCTGTTAGTACTACTTTCTTGCATAATTCTTGGTTATATTATAATACTGTATTTTAACTCGTTATAAAAACTTCGATAGTCAAAGTATTCTCCAACTTATTGTAAATGAGATTTATTGTTAGGTTTTTCTGTATTGGTTTATACCTTGACTTCTATCTATTAGAAGTTGTAAGAGCAAGGTGCATACTTTTCAATTTAAATAAGCCTGTTGTATTCTTATTACATTTTATAATTGTTTTCAAGTAATAATAAATCATTTTATAATACATAGAGTGTAATTAGTTTATTCATAAACTTTATTTAATTATACGTTGAGTATAAATAATCTAGGTTTGTATTTGTAATGATAAGATATTACTTTAAGTATTACTTTTATACTGTAAGTAATATAAATACATTATTAGTAATGCAACAATGATGTTACTTTTAATGTTTTATGATTATTATTATTGTTATTATCCAGTGTATGGTTTATTTATTTAATTATAAGCCTGTGTATAATCTCATAATATTCATATAATACTTAATCTTTGTTTTAAGTTTATATATATATATATCTTGTGTATATAGTCACATTCCTTAACCGTATAAGAAAATATAATAACAGTTTTAAAATGTGTTTAAGCTTTAGCTGTAAATACAAGAAGATTTAGTAATTATCTGACTGCATTCTTAACCTACATGCAGACTAACACTACTAGGTTTTAACTGTAAAAAAAAACCATTAGGTAATTACATCCTACTGTCAGTATTGTCTCTATCCACATTAGAAGGTTAGATTCTTGCAAATTAGAAGATAATGGTTATAAGCTTTAAAGTGACAGCATTACTTAGTCTATCTTTTCTTTATTACAGCTAGCATTTACTGGAAACAAGGATACAGTATCAGGAAGTAGTTTTAAAGACTGTAAGCAAAACAACTTAGGAAAATTGTGAAATACTTGTAGTTAATGAAAGTATTTAAAATAGGTAACTCGGTTCAGAAGGATTCTACTTCACAATACCGAGATACTGTGCTGGAGTACGGTCTGGTGATACCAGATGTGGAAAAACACAGTAACTATTAACAGATTTAACTACTGATATTCTGAGATACTGACTTTACTGAAATTAACTAACTCTTCAGACATATAAAATAAACATAACATGCATCCATTCATACCCAGTAAACATAAAGAAATAAATGACAGAACCTGTTTAAGCTGTGGATAACAACAACAATGGGAGGCCGTTCCTCCCTACCAACTCCTGGAGAGCGCTCAGACAATGACTTCTCAGGACCCCCGAGCTTGCTCTGGTCTCCCTGGCTGGAACTAGGTGTAGCAATGTCAGATACCAGTCCTCAAACTCAGTATGAATCCTGAACTTATCAGCAAGTTCTCCCAGCTAAGAGCTGTAAATAAAATCAAGTTACTGCAGCAATCCACTCAGAACACTTCCTTACTGTTTTCCCTCTTTCCTTAATGAAATTCCTGAATAACATTCACCTGAATGAATTCTCTCTGGGATAAAATCTGAGCAGCCCCAGCTCTCTTCATTGAGTACTTTTAAAAGATTGCCTAGGTCTTTGTTGGGTTAACTGTCATTTAATGAGCCACCTGCTCTGATTCCACTTTCTTGGGGAATCATGACCCCAAATATAGGGAAGTTTCCACCTGCAACTTAGGAAGTGTTTGAGGATACTGCCACTTGTCTTTTGCCTTTCCACCTAGTTCCATCCACCAGTTTGACCAGTAACCTCTTTTAACAGCTCTCCCATGCTGTTGTCTCCATAATTTATTTATTAATAATAAAATATTCTGAATTACACTCCATTACTGTTGACTCTGCTGAGTCATCAATCCCTACTTAGGATTAAGTTTAACATAATGTCTCAGAAATATAATAAAACAATTTACACAATTTTTACAAAATTGGGGTATGTGACATACACACCCCCTTAAAATGTAACATCGTCCTCGATGTTACTTATTCCTCATCCTCTGCAACCTCCTGGAACAGATTCGGGTATGCTTCCCGCATCTTACTTTCCAGTTCCCAGGTAGCTTCTTCAGGACTAAGGTGCTTCCATTGCACCTTCAGCTGTCCAATTGTGCGGTTCCGCAGAGTAATTTCCCTCCTCCCGAGGATACAGTTCGGTTCCACCAGAACTTCCCCTTTTGGTTCTACCTGTACAACGTTCCAATCAATCACATGAGTAGCATCATGAACATACTTTTTCAGAACAGAAATATGAAAATTTTTTTTGCACTTTTAAATTAGGTGGTAACGCTAGCTGATATGCAAATTGACCAATTCTAGATAAAATTTCAAACGGACCACAATAACGTGGCGCTAGTTTTGCACAACTCCCCAATCTTAGGGAGCTCTTCTTTGGTCTTACCTTTATGAACACATGCTCACCCACCTAGAACTCTCTAGGAGTTCTTTTCAAATATGCTTGGCTCTTTTGCCGATCCTAGGCAACCTTCAAGTTCTCCTGCACTTGTTTTACAATCTGTTCCATTTCTGTTAATAATTCGGGTCCCAACACTAATCTATCTACTGGATTATTTCAGGAGATAGGAGTGTTACATTTACGCCCATACAAAATTTCAAAAGGACTGAATTTATGTTATGATTGATAGCTGTTATTGTATGCAAATTCTGCTAAATGCAAGTAATCCTCCCACTTACCTGGTTGATCCTTAACGTACATTCTTAACAGATCCTCCAACACCTGATTAACTCTTTCAGTCTGTCCGTCCGTCTGAGGATGGAAAGAAGTGCTGAAATTCAGTGTTGTGTTTAATCCTTTAAACAAGGGTTTCCAGAAATTCCCTGTGAATTTAGGATCCCTGTCTGAAATAATAACCTTCGGTACACCATGTAGCCAAAAAATCTGCTTTAGAAATATGTTAGCTATGTTTGCAGCTTTGTAAGTGGTTTTAACAAGAATAAAATGTGCTGCTTTACTTAATTTATCTACTACCACCATAATTGAATCATTCTGATTTTGATTTATGGGTAATCCAGTAATGAAATCTAAGCTGATTATTTCCCACTTCCAACTAGGAATAGGCAAAGGTTGCAGTAACCCAGCTGGATGTTGATGTTCTGTCTTCACTTGTTGACAGTCCAAACATCTAGCTATATACTCAGCTACTTCAGTTTTCATATTAGGCCAGAAATAATCTTTTCTCAACATGGTGACAGTCTTCTGGTAGCCTGGATGCCCTGAGTAAGGGGTTTTATGAACTTCATCCAGAATCAGTAATTTAATCTTAGACACATCAGGCACATACAGTCTGTCCTTAAATAATAAAAATCCATCTTTATTTAGACTATAACTCTTTATTAAACTTTCTGTAGGTTCTTCTTTAGCTGTGGCTTGTAATTTTTTATAAATTTCATCCAATTTTATTCCTTCAGTCAGCTGTTCATTTAAATCAGAAACATAAGTACTGATTGCTGTTGTAAAATTCAGTTTTGCATTTCTGCTCAAAGCATCAGCTACTTTATTTTCTTTTCCTTTTATGTGTTGAATTTCGAAATCGTATTCACTTAAGAAGGCTAATCATCTTGCTTGCCTTGCATTTAAGTTAGGCTGATCTAAAAGGTATTTTAGACCCTTATTATCAGTCATTAAAGTAAACTTTCTGCCTATTAAGTGGTGTCGCCACATTTTTAAGGCATGAATTACAGCAGCAAATTCTAAATCATAAGTAGCATAATTCTTTTCATGGATCTTTAATTTTCTGGACTCATAAGCAATGACATGCCCATCCTGAGTCAGCACTCCGCCTAGACCGTCATTACAAGCATCGGTGCAAACCATGAAATCCTTATTGGGATCCGCTATTCTTAGAATAGGCGCAGTTGTTAATAAAGTTTTTAATCTCTTAAAGCTTTCTTCACATTTTAAGTTCCAATCAAATTTCTTGCCTTTCTTTTGCAAGGAAGTGATTGGGTTAGCTATTTTTGAGAAGCCTTCTATGAATCTCCGGTAATAACCGGTAATTCCCATGAAGGACCTAACGTCTGTTACGTCTTTTGGTACTGGCCAATCTTCGATTGCCCTGATCTTTTCAGGATCAACTGAAATCCCTTCTTTAGTCACCACGTGGCCTAAGTACTGGATTTCATCCCTGAAGAAATCACACTTACTGAACTTCGCAAAGAGCTGTTGCTCTCGCAGTTCTTGTAAGACTATCCGTAAATGTTCTTTATGTTCCTCTTCATTTTTAGAATAGATTAAGATGTCATCGATGAATACGACAACAAATTTATCTAAATATTTATGCATTATGTTATTCATTAGACACATAAAGACGGCTGGGGCATTAGTAAGCCCAAATGGCATTACGACAAATTCATAATGTCCATACCTTGTTCTGAAAGCTGTCTTGAATATGTCCTCTTCTTTAATTCTTACTTGATGATAGCCTGATCTCAGGTCTATCTTAGAGAACACCGTAGCTCCACGCAGCTGATCAAATAGATCATCTATGCGGGGCAACATATATATGTTTTTAATTATCATTTTATTTAGTTGACGGTAATCTATGCAAAGTCGCATAGTTCCGTCTTTTTTTTTAACAAAGATTACTGGTGCTCCCCAAGGGGACACACTAGGACGAATGTATTTATTATCAATTAATTCCTTTAACTACGATTTTAATTCATTAAGCTCTAGAATGTTCATATGATACGGAGCCTTCGAGCTGGGTACAGCACCTGGTACTAGCTCAATTGTGAAATCCAGTTCCCTCCTGGGAGGTAATCCTGGAATTTCCTCCGGAAAAACATCAGTAAATTCGTTTATCACAGGAATATATTCTATTTTTATTTTATCTTTTTCAGATTTACTCACCTCATCTGTAATAGTTAAATCATAGGCTTTACACCCTTTTCTGACTGCCCTTTTGAGCTGTAAGGCAGAAATCTACCTGATTACAGTTTTCCTAGGAATACCCTTAATTGTTACAGGCCGTTCATTATTATTCACACATGTAAAGGTTTTATCAAAACAGTTTAAAACTACCCTATGTTGTTCTAACCAGTCCATACCAATAAGTATGTCATACGAACCAAGTGGCAGAACATTTAATTTAACAGTAGTTTTAAAATCATTCATATCTAAAACACATCCCTTAACATAACAATTTACCTTCCTTTTTGCCCCTGTGGCTAGTTGAACTAGCCAGGAGTTATCAAACTTTTCAATAGTCAGATTACATTTCTCTACTATCTGCGGTGAAATATAACTAAGACTTGCACCTGGATCTATTAAAATAGTTATAGGGGTTTTGTTAACCATACCTTGTACTTCCACCATGGAATTTTGATAATCAGCTTGGCGGTTCTCCAACGCTGCATTGATTCAGGGCATAGTCCTTGCAAAGTCTCCAACTGTCATTTCATCTTGTATTGTATGAATGTTACTGTTTGGCTTCTTCCGATTTGGGCAAACTGAAGCATAGTGTGGGCCATTGCATTCCCAGCACTTAACAGACTCCTTTCTTTCAAAATTCTTAGTTAAATTTCCATGATTGTTAGAAGCCTCCTTGCTGCCCTTGAAGTTATTGAAATTATTAGAAGCATCATTTTTGCTCCCCTGGAAGTTCTTACCATTAGAATGGTTTCTGTTCTTGTTATTCCTGAAATTCTTCTGAGGTGCAAACTCCTTTTTCTTGAATTCAGGCTGATTACCATTCTTTTTGGCCTTCTAATTGGCTATTCCTTCTTTCTTTTTATTCTGCTCAAAACGGAAATTAGCCTTTCGCATGGCTTCTTCCAGAGTTTTGGGGTTATCATATTCGATTCTGTCTTTTATATGATATGGCAGGCAGCTGAGAAACCGCTGTACTTTAGGTTTCTCATCAACTAAATACGGCACATACCTTAACAGACTTAAGAACTTACTGTTTAAGTCCTTCATAGTCATGGACCCAAGCTTTAACTCATAAAATTTCTTGGCCCTTTCTTCATAGTATTGTTTAGACAGAAACTTCTTCTTGAAGTACCTTTTAAAGGTACTCCAATTGACCTCTTTTTCTTTTATCCCCTTGACCCTTTTCAAATATTGCCACCATATATCTGCCTTTCCAAAAAGGTTATAGATGGCCATTCTCGCCTTCAGCTGATTTGAATAATTATAAATCTGAAAGTATTTTCTCATCCCGGATAATCAGGATTTTGCCTCTTCTCCTTTTTCAGTTTCTCCATTGAAAATTGGGGGTTTTATTTTCTTGAACTCCCCAGAAATCTCTTCATAAGGCTTGTACTTTTTCTTCCTTTTATACAACTCATCCTCACTACTGTCACTAGTAGTGTAATAGCTTTGTTGTTCCTTACTTCCTTCAGATGATGAACTACTATCAGGTTTAGCTAGTTTCATCTTTTTGGACCCTTTCTGATGGCTAGCTTCTTCAGATTCAGACCTTCTGTTTCTCCCTTCAGTCTGAAATTTCTCTATCATAATTTGATTTAACTCCTCTTGGGTCTTCAGAATTCTTTCATTATCCCTCTTGACTGATTCTATTTCAGTCTTTAAACCCTTTATGGTCTGAATCAACTCTGAGGAGTGAGCAGTTACCTCCTCTATCACAGGTTCTCTGGAAATCTGTTTGGTCTCAGCTTTTGGAGATTCCTCCTCAGCATATTCTCCTAGCTTCTCTATACCTGCCTATTAGATTTAGAAAAAAATAATTTTCTGCCTTTCACATAAAACAAAATACAGGTTAGTATATTATTTTTACTATTCTGCGGAAACAAATGGGGCCACATCAAGGCCTAGTCTTTGAACCATGCTCTGATACCACATGTCAAACCCCAAAAATTTCAAAAAATTTAAAACTTTTAAATTAGCATATAATCGCATTAAGTGCAGTCATTAACTATTTGATTAGTTTATGCTTCTAGTATTGTAACTGAATGATCTTTTGATTATACATCACTTTAAAGAGTAGTTTCTTTTCAGTTACTGATTGTTTTTCTGTTTGCGACACAAGGTGGGTTTGTCGTGAAAAGACAGGGCTTACTTAGTGTTGAGCTAATGCATAAAATTCCTTCTGTTCTTACAGATGACAGGTAATGTTCGGGTCGCTGCTAACAAATCTTTAAAGTAATACTTCTAAATTTGCTGTACCAAATCATTCAGTAAAAAAATAAATGCATGCTAGCCAGTTTATCAAGCTTTTGAAGGTAAATCTTTTCCTATGAATCTCCTTAAGTTCTTACTGATAGAAAACGGGAATTTACTAGAGAAAAGTAGCTATTTTCCTTTATAATATCAGAATTAAGCATTTCTATGATGTATTGAATCATTTGATGAGTTTACTGTAATGCGACCATAGAAGTAAATAATAATTCTTATCTAGCACAGTAAATAAAACTGGGTTATTATATTCCGACCAACTGTTGTTACTGCATCCTGCCAAATTTAAATTCAGAATATGTTTTGATTTACATTTACCGATGTAAAGGATCTGGAGTTAATAATATCGATCTATATACTTTTCTTACTTCTAGAAATTACAAGATTTATTATCTGATACATGTCTTCTCTTAACATTTAAGGATTTGCATTGATTGGAAAACTACTTCTATTTCCATGATGACAATTGAATAAAATCTAAGAGCACCTTTAAACTTAGTTCTAGATTATCATGATTAAACTCATTTATGATTTTCCAGACTATACTACCACACGAATAGTTATAAAATTTTACATAAACTACCTACATATACTCACTTACACAATCCTTGTAAATCTTTGAGCATGAAGGACAACAAAAGTCTTTTTGTTATCATAAAGAATCTAAGGTTACTAAGAGATTGTTATTATATTGGTAATAACCAGTCAAAGGGATTAGAGTAACCCTACTTCAAATTTGTGGATTATAAAGCTTGAATACTACAAGTTAAAGTTATATGAAGAGAAAATGACAAGTCTTTTACTCTCTATGCATAGCTAAAGCAAATGGCATTACAGTTGTAGAATTATAACTATCTATATCTAATGTTACCCCATTGTCTTATAGACTTTAAAGAAAAGATAATTCTCTTGTTTTCTTCTGAGACTAGGGTAAAAGGCAACCTAGTGTTAAGTTTTATGAGCAAAAATCATTTTACCTTAAGCTCATATCCTTATAACTTTTAAAATTGTAAATCATTTCCTTTAAGCCTAGCTACCTCACGACTTAATCTTGAACAACATTTAAATGCAAAGTATTAACATATATAATGCAAAGTTTTGAAAACATTAATCTAATGTTCATGGTTTTGAATCATGTGGCAGGTAAAAACCATAGCATAGCGACCAAATGGAAATTCCATACGATGATTTGTTTGGTAAAACAATCGATGGGGGGTATCTTGTCGAAGGACATTAGAACTTCGACCCACTTGCATGCAATATATTAAACTGCGACGTGGTCACTCCGGAGCCATGCATTGGCTCTATATATTTGTTGACTCAACCCTAATTTGCCATTCCTCCTTTGCTCTCGGGCCTTTTGCCGCTCTGCAAACCCTTCTAGACCATGCTACTGTTGTGTTGACCGACATTGGACCTCCTGTTGCTTCAGCTCCTCGTGAGCTCTGCTACTACATTGTGAGGGTGATTGGAGTGTTTATATACTTGCTGCTTGCCTCTGTAAAACCATCGTTGTTTGCCTTGGCTCGGTTGGGTGACAGTCCTACCTTTCTCTATTCCTGCGAGAGTGATTATCCCTTCAATAAAGCGTGGCTTGTACTACCGGCTGGCTATGTGATAGTTGATAGAGAGAACGTTGCAGTTGTAGGGTTTTACCTTCTTCATTGATTCGCTGGGGGTTTCCTTTTGCTGTTAGAGGTTGAGCGAATTAACATCAATCTTTTTGCCATCGATTGGCAGGCTCCTTGTTCGAACTGGCCGTGGCATTCATTGTGAGGGTTTATCAACCGACAAGGTAACTACTACCTCATTTTCTTTAATGTTACAGCAATATATACATGTTATTATATATTTTTTTTACATTTGAAACAAACGCTAACACTTGGCTGTCTACTGGATAATGTAGGTACACCTGCTACCCTTCTCTGCAAACAAAAAGAACGAGGGTTACGGCACTATGGCCATGGTAAGCCCTGGTCTCTCCACGACTTGTTCACCTTGTGTGAGTCTTTTAAGGAAAGCAATGGTTTGGTCGTTATGACCCTGTTTAACCTTCAAGGTTTTTAGTGGTTTGTTTTTAATGTTAAGTAATAGGGTTTAAACCCTAGCTCTCACGTAGAGCTCTCCGGCTTCGACGGTGAGTGTAAAACCTTTCCTGTAACTATTATGATGTTTTATGAAGCCGAACTGGCTTTAAGTCCTTCATTTTTACTGTCTTTTAAAGATGGAACAGGCTATAAGCCTTTGTATAGTTCTGCTATGGGTATAACTTCGATACCGGTTTTTATTAACAGTTAGTACCATTGTATATTTTGTACAGATTGGGTATTTACCTTCGGTTATTAAACCTGTAACTAGTTCTGGAATTTTCTCCTGCATTCCTTACTTGTTTATACTATAGTAGTACAAATGTTTAATTTTTAATCTTATAAATGTGACTGTGAGTAAAATTACTGTTAAATTACCATTAATTGATTTACTTGTAAATAAAGTAGAAATTACAGGGTTTAACCCTAATTCTACAGTTGAGATTAAGTTCAGTTTATGAAATAAAAGAATATAAACTCTGTCGGTTTCTGTGAGTAAAATTAATGGATTGTAATATAAAGATTAAGCTCGTTGTTCGAGCAATATACTAGTTTTATTATTACCTTTGCTTTTTAATATAACAGCTTGTTTTTGTTTTAAAAGAAGAACTGAGTTATTGTGCTGTTGATATACTCTTTATAAAGTTACTGTAGGGTTATGTTCTTGATTTACTAATTATATAATATAATATAC
>LPNX011035356.1:11426-24670 GCA_001517045.1 Pseudotsuga menziesii
AAAACGGGAGCGCGTTTTATTAAAGCAAAATGGGAGCGCGTTTTAATGAAGCAAAACGGGAGCGCGTTTTATTGAAGCAAAACATGAGCGCGTTTTATTGAAGCAAAATGCGCGCGCGTTTTAGTGAAGCAAAACGCGCACGCGTTTTTGTGTACTATCCTAATTGGCATGCATGTTGGAAGCCTTGGGATTAGGCTTGGTAGGGTCGGGATTGCTTGGGATGATTTCTATTTTATGGATCAAGCGTGATTGACTTCATTCTACCATTGCATCTAAAAGGTCCCTCAACTTCTTGCACACACCCATCATTTTTTAATCCTTAATGAATGTTAGAATGGGACATAATCCTTTGTCATATTAGACATGAACTTCAAATGTCACATTATTGATATGTCAAGTCTTAGATTTTGTTCTATATTCTTACATCATTCATCCGAGAAACAAATTTATATATATTTTGATTTGTGATTCACAAACACATAAATATATTCAAAAAGAAAGTTCACATGAATATATTCACAAAGAGTTCTCGATAAAGAAACTATGAGTTGAAATACAAACTCCTTATTTTCCAATGTGAGAGGAAACATCATACTTAAAAATAAAAAGCATTATTCTAAGTTGCTACATATTTATCAAAATAAATAAAATGAGAAATAAAGGTTGAAGAAAAAGATTTGTTGAGAACCACAAGCTAAGTTCTCATCACCTATTAATAGGAACAAAGAAATAAAGAAACTATAAAGAAACTAATGGGCTATGATTATTTTGTGAAAATTGAAGACAAAGTAAATGTGTTATATATTATGTTCTCACCACCTATTAATAGGAACAAAGAAATAAAAAACTATAAAGAAACTAATGGCTATGATTATTTTGTGAAAATTGAAGACAAAGTAAATGTGTTATATATCATGCCACGTAGGGAGGAGATAATGAATTAACAATGTGATGATACATTAATTTATATATAAAATGTATATAGTTTAAAATTTTAAAAAACTATGTTATAGTTATAAGTTTTGGAATTTTGGATGTTCTAAGAATTTTAAAGAGTGGTGAATCCATTTCTAATATCAAAATTGGGATTAAAATATAGTTACATTCTAATTTTTCAAATGACAAACATCCCATTATAAAAAAGTTATTTATACTATTTTTTTCTTATTATACATTTACATCAATTTTCAAAACATTTTTTTCATATCACACATTCAAATCAATTTCTTCACATTCAACATGTTCCGTTGGTGCACAAATATTGTTCAAAATACTTTTTAAACAACACAAGTTTAAACTTGTGCTTAAGAAATTATTTTAACAATATTTATCTAAAGATAATATTAGAAAAATAAAACAAGTAAACTTAAACATTTATAAACCTTCAAACCTTATTTTAATGATTTTTTTTAATAACACCATTTTTCTTTTAAGTTTTAAATTCCATAAACATTTTATCACAGTACACCCAAAATTAAATAAAAAAATATAAAATTTATTTTAATAATGAAAGTTAAACAAAAATATCTAAATTTTAAAGAATTTTTTTAATTAAATTTGTCAACTTGAAATTGTACAAAATATTAAATATATAATCAACATTTTTACTTTAAATTTTATGGAACATCTGCTTTATTCTCTGATGTACTTTTGTAAATAATAATAGTAGTATCTGGAAATACATACAGTAATAAAATCGCCAAGGCATAATCCCTTCACCGTAGACATATATCTGCATTTTCCTATGACATCTGATTGAAAGGACAAAGAAGAAGTGAAAACACGGAAGGTAACCCTGAGGTCGGAAGGTAACATGGGAAGGTAACCAGAAGCTCCCATGTAAAGTTGGTCTTATTCCGAAATAAAACTCAAACAACAGTACGTTTTGATGAAGCGGACTAAATTTTATTAAAGATAGAATATTTTTTCTTAACAAAGTAAAAGATTGTCGTTAACTTTTGAATTTCATGAGAAAGACATGGACGGAAATTAAAGGAATTGATATTAATATAGCATTATTCGAAGGCGATATTTGAACTCCTGAGTATTGGGAGTTGTGCGATTAGAATATTACAAAATGATTAGCAATTTAACATGCGAATGGAGCTGTATTTTATTAAAGTGGCAATAGGAGCTTCTTTATCATTAAAGTAAAGATATTCAATTTTTGAGAGACAGGTCAAATTAATAAATTTCATCATTATTATGAATTGCTTATAACACTACAAGAGATACTAGCACGGGCATCAAGCAACATTCTACTGTACTAATAGACCTCAATGCTGCGAGGTATCCCTACTTAATTACAAGCTGATAGTGCCACGTTGAGCAATATTCATGTCGCTTGTGGGTTCCTCCTTGATTTCGACTTGGTGTTTGGGTTTCAATTTATAGCGTTGTGCACGTTGAGCTCATTGTGGGCTCCTTCCTTGAGGCACTTGGTCTTTTCTCCATACATTACTCGACAGGTGGTGAGCTAAAAAGTATCAGATATTCTCTGGAAGGAGACCACACTAAAAAAATAACCCAACAAAGTTCTAAAAGAAAACCCTAAAATATCTTTAAAAAAACATAAAAATCCCAACCAGCTAATCCAAGAAAGAACATCATATGGCATATATATATGTACATACCTGGAGAAGGCCCTGTGACCGTCTTGAAAAAAATACAGTACTTAGATTTCAAGTTTTGAAGGGAGAAACAGTCGGAGCTGCTGAAAATCCTTTTCAGTCTTCGCCATCTGTCTTGCATAACATTGTAAGCATAGTGAAAAATAAGCTCATGATGCCTTGATTCCCTACTTACCTTCCATTCTTCCAATTTGTGTTCATAACCAGTTATGACTGTTTTCAGTAACCTAGTGGCTCTTAGTTGCGTATCATGTGATACCCCAATGGTATTCCTAAAAACATATTCCACCATATTCAGGTACACATCATAGTCTTTCACAATAGCCCATCTGCGCACAGATATTAAATATCTCAGAGTTTAAAATATAACTAAGATTCCTTATCAATATCCTTAAAAAGGAAGAAGAAATAAATGAAAATGATGATCTTAATTAGTTACGCAAGACTGCTACCTGCATGTTCGGTGAGTTTGGAGAGGGTAAAGAGCATCAAGTCCTTGTTAGTTGGTTCAATGATGGCAATGATGTGTGGCCAATAGTATGCATGATCATAGACAATCCTCACGTTTTCACCGTCTAACACGCCTTCTTGAGGAAAAGTTGTGGGATTGTTTGGATATGCTACAATCTCCACAAATCTAGTGGAGTTCACAGATTGGGAACGTTTAGCCCATGACCTAGCGTCTCCCTCCCATATGGAATCGATGGAGTCGAACATTTGTGTTTGGCTTTAATATGCCTAGAGCAAACCAAAATAACCCTAATGTCAATTCTTGGATTTCAGCTGATCTATTGAAATAACTTAAGAAAGCTCAAAATTGCCTGGACATACTCCGTAGTAGGGCGGAGCTGCGACTACTTGTGCAGGATGTTGTATTGCATCATGATTCCTAGGAGAAAGACTGTAAACTGCAGCGTTGATAAGCTACATAGAGCAAGTTCCAATCACTATATACCTCCCCTTTGTCACTACGTTTTCCACGAGTGCATGAATCCCACGTATTTGAGTCTCTAACTCAGGGGATATCCGTAATGATGCAGCATCGTTTATAAGCTAGCTCATCTGATACCACCCCGTACCAACGTTGTGTTCGCTTCGGCATTCCTGAGCTAGAACGGCTCAAGGAATACAGGATATCCACTACAGTAAAGTATTCAAGATACCTTTTTGTCAGATAATAATTAAACACCTTGAACTTCATAAATCATATCTGGAAATTGAATTTCTTTGATTTGTTTGTTGAATCAGAATGATATAGGATTCAAGCTCACCTGTCAGCATTTACTACGCAATCAGCAACAATTTGGGAACAATCTGGACCTGTGTAGCAGTCGTTACATTCGGCGGCAATATTTACAGTATCGATAAAGACATATCCATGGCTAGAACAATGATACAGCGCCGCTGCCTCTGCTTCCTCTGCGGCTTGCTTAGTCCTTCTTTGCATCTTGATTCGACTTGAGTGAGATCTTGCATTAAGAAATGGTTACTGAATGCAGAAACGATTATTGAAGGGTCACTGGTTTACATAACAGACTCCTCCAAATCTCCTGTATTTACGTTAACAGACTCCTTGGTGGTTAACAGTCTCCTACGAACTCCTAAATCCGCGATAGGCTCTCCAAACAGACTCCTAAATCAGCGGCTAGTTAATGTTAGTTAAAAGATTAGACGATTCAAATCATCTTGATCATACACTTGGCATGTTTTGATGGATCTTGATGATCCACTCAAACAAGTCCATCTCCTAATTAGTTATTTATTTTTGAAAAAAAAATGAGTTAGAATAATTATTGGAATGATTTGCATACATATTAAGACATGAAATAATTAACCATAGTTTTGATAATTATATAGATCGAATATTTATATATGTGTGTGTTGGGGGGTTATATATTTGTATATAGTGAATATCTTGTCAAATTTGGAAATGAATTTAATTAGAATAAATGATGCTAACATATATTTATGTAATAGAAATGAGATGTGAAAAAATATAGATTTAATATATCTTATTTGAAATGTTTCTTAATCTATTTTAAGAAAAAGGTGGAAGAATTTGGTTTTAGTAATTACATACATATTTGAAAAGTGAAAGAAGTTGGAAGAATGTAGCTCCAAGTTTATAATATATTGTAATTGAATTTCATTGATGGATATAGTTCAAAATTTGTATACATATTTCTAAATTGGAATGCAATCTTAAATGTTTATACCTAGATATTTTAATGGATTTTCTTGAAGCTTAGTTCAATATTTATACAATCATATTTGATCCAATATGAAAATTTTAAGTAATCATATATATTTAGATTTGAGACGCAAAATAAATTTGGGATGTATAGTTAATGTTTATTAATGCGACTAAGGATATAGTTTATTGATAATAGTTATTTAATGCATGTACTGAAAAATGGTATTTCGGGTATCAAACATATGTTGCTAGTATGGTGTAGTTACCTGTTTATACACATGGGAAGAATTAATTCATAATTGTTGACAAAAAAAATTTCTGTAAGCAAGTTTTTAATATTTTGGGTATGTCACACTAAAACATGGGTTCTCATCAAAATTGTTCAAGTTTTAAGGGGAGGAATGAAAACAAATTGATCATAACTCCAATTTCCATAATCTTACAAAGAACATGAAAACCCTTGAAATAATGGAATCAAAGCACGTTAAGCAAATGACTTCAAGTTTTGCACATAATTTTTCTTGTGTGCATTTGAGTTTTTACGGTGCTCTTGAGGATTCAATGGAAAATCTAAGAATTCTCTCAATCTCTAATTCTTGAAGCCATATCATTGTTTGTTTCTTATCAAAAATATGATAATTATTTTATAGAGGCCTTTGAGCATTTGGAGAAGGCTAAAAAGATAAGAAAATTTTGATATTGTTCATGTGATTAGATCAAATAATGCAAAATAAACTAATTCATAAATAGAAATGCAGGTTCAAGTAAATCTTATTAGGAAAGAAGATAAGATTCAAGTAAATCTTATTAGGAAAGAAGATAAAGTAGACAAGAATTGCAAACCAAATAAAGGAATTTCAAGAATTTAATATATATATATATATATTATGAGTTTAAATAATTATAAAATTATTTATAATTTTTTGGTTTTATATATTTGTAAAAGTTCAATATTCTAATGATTATATGATTAGATATAATTTTATTTTATTACCATATTTCAAGAATTCAATATTTTTATTATGAATTTTAATGATTGTAAAATCCTAAAGACACATAGTTGGTCATGCAAAAAAAGTTGATGGAGTCCACTTATTTTATTCCAATTTTATAATTAAAACTTTTTTATTATAGATATCATAGTTGTGTAATAGAGTTTTTTTAGACTATTATATATGAATTTGTAGATATCTACATATGTAAATGCAAGTATCTATATATATACAAATCTTTTTGAACAACATTTTTCTAACATGATTTTTAAGATTTTTTTAAATAATAATATTTTTTTTAATATGATTTTTATTATTTTTATTTTTATTTTTAAAAGTAGTGTACCTTAGTCTCATCTATTTAATTTTAAATAATAAAAACAATATTTTAATAAACAACAACATAAAATTTAGATAAAATTTGATTTAGATACTTGATAAAATTATATAAATAAAGTATTTATAATTAAAATAATAAGAATATCTAAAAATAATTAAAAAAAACAATAAAATCCATCTTACCATGTACATTGTCATTAAAAAATCCAAGTTACAAAGTGAGTAGAAGGTAGAGTAATTATATCTTCCCATCCATTTGGTATCAATTCTGTGTCAAGATATTAAACGAGTGCCGTCATGAAGACCTGCATTTCTCGATAGAGCATTTGTGTTGAGCGAGCTTTGTTATCAATGTTGTTGTTGCTTGTGAGAGAATTGTTGCTTCTCATGGTTTTTTCGATATGTACACATTCTGGTTGCGAGAGAAGTGTTATCTGCTTAATGACGTTTAACATTTTGAAAGAACCCGTCATCGCAAGTACCTGACAATGCCATTATCAATGCGAGACATTTAACATATAACATCATTTCACCATGGCCTTCGCAGCATCTATCCTATAACTAGGCATTAATATGAGATCTCACTTACCCGATATGACAAACCATGCTCTCATCCAATTTCTAGAGTTAATACATCACGGAATGGAAGACAACATGGTACTACCACATGAATGTGTGTTTTCTCTAACATCTAGAGCCTATCTGTAGGGACATCTTGAGCCGATATCCATTCCGAACTCTCTCTCTTATTCAGGATATAGAGAGACAATATATTATCTCCTATTTAGTAAGATATAGAGACATTATCAAAACATTTCTGGTTACACTCGATCTCGTGTATGCAAAATTCTCCTGTTTCTCGAACAAATAATCCACGATTTCAACAAATTTCTCGTGTTTAAGGAAAATAATTCACGATTTCGACTTGATTGTTTGTTTCCAATGGGAATTTTCTTTGTCAAAGTAGCGAGATCATCTTCAATGGTTCTAGCCTCGCCATGTGATGGATTGTAGGAGTGGCAAGAGTTTCAATGGTTCAACATCAAACAGAAACATAAGCTCTCAAGAACAAAGATGATAGTTTATTTCGACCTCGGTATTCAGATGGAAAAGAATTTTTTGTTGTTAATACTCTTGTGAATCTTTCTGAGGCAAATCTCACTAGTGTGGAAGTGAACGCTCTAGGCCAAACCATTCTCAGTGTCTGCAAGTCTCTCATTGTTGGCGGTATTACTGGAGGATTTTAGGCACTCTCATTTTCATTCTCTTATTCCTTTTCATTCTCATTTTCAACTCTCTCCTTAATTGTCATCTCTCTCTCTCTCACACACACACACAAACAAAGAACATGTCAACCTAACTCCCTCTCTCTCCCTCTCTCTCACCTTCCCCCCTTTCTCTAACCATCCTCTGCCATTTCACTCTCTATCATTATTTGGTAAACCATTTGTCTCTGTAGTTCATAAAAACCTACTCATGACACCCATATCCCATTTAAATACCTATAAAGAAATCATACAAGGAGCTCATGTGTTGGTTCAAGGACTTTCTGAAGGCTCATACACATTAAAAAGTTCAACAATATCATGATGTCTTACACATTAGAGCGGTTTCTCATGGTGATTGAGTCCTATAAGTGGTGTTTCTCGTCTAAGGCCCTAATGTTCTTTCTCTACCCCCCCCACTCTCCATCTCTCTACTCCCTCTCTCTCTCTCTCTCTCTCTCTCTCTCTCTCTCTCAGACACACACACACACACACATNAACACACCATGCTACCTCATTTATAGCCTAAGTCCCAAATGATATTTCTCTACCCCCCTTCCCACTCTCTATAACTCGCATTAACCCTCCTCGTCTCTCTCTTTCTCTCTCTCTCTCTCTCACATACACACATACATAGAACACGTCACCCATCCTTGCCCATAATGATGAAACATGTTGTACGTGAAATGACCATGTACAGGGTGAGCGAATCCATTGTATGCTTTTCAGTAATGATATAAATTTTAGAGGGCTACTCACGCACCATATATCTATTATTGACCAAGGGCTTTAGCTCATGTGTTATTGAAAATGGTGTTATTAATGATGGTCTCCACTATCGCTACTGTCGTGCTAGAGCTTGAGGCGATGTGTTATTGACTATGGTCGCCACTAAACCTTTGTTAAACCTTGACACCCATCCTTGGTAAGTGTTGGAGGCCTCCCTTACCCTCCACTAGCCATAGGTAAGGAGCCCAAGACCTCATAATGGAACCCATGGGTCTAAGAAGAAAGTAGTGGTGAAGACTATATTGTAAAAATACTTGTACATGTGTGAATACCTAGACATTGTTGAAGAACGTTAGTCATTAAATGAGATAAATGTTAGTGAGTTAATGCTGTAAATGTTAGGCAGCAACGCACACGCATGTGCGCTCTTGTTGCTTGTTAAAAAAAACAGAGATCTTCCTTCCCGGGTTTGCTACCGATTTTCACGGGTTTTCTACCATTGTTCGCCCATTTTGTACTTCTGTACTTTGAAATTTGGCTCACACTCAATCAGCAATTGGACACTCTTTGATCTATTGAGTAGAATATCACTCTTGGAATCTAACAAACATCTTGAGTGGCCTTGGAGTGGATACATTCAAACTAAAAGTTTTCATTGCAAGAAGAAATCATTTTGAATATGTATGGTGAATTGTAAATAATTGTTTTCATTCACAAGTTTTGAGATCATTTCATTGGTTTATGTTTTATCATATGCCTACAACCATATCTCTCTCATAGACAAAGATTAATTTCACAAGAAAAATTCTCAATTTCACATCTAAACTTTTTAAGCAATCATGAGAGAAAGTCCATATTGAATAGTTCACCAAGTTGTCCTTATTCTCTATACAAGACGAAGTATGCAATGTAGATCAATAATTATTTGCACATGAACATATTTTAAACACACCATATAAATTATTTTAAATAATTACAAGACATAGTTATTAATATTTACATATTAATAATTTCAAAATTTTAACAATTTAAATATCTACGAGACAGCCCTAATAATCAAGATATTTAAATAAAAATTATTATTTACATATCCCCTTAATTTTAGAATTTAAATATTTAACAATTTTTAAAATGTTACCACAACCATAACACTAATCGGCATGAACCTAACCCTCATATCTACATCGGGCTCCCCATTGCATGTGGGCCATGTATCTCACCTGCGGCGGCTCGCCATTGCATGAGGGCCATGCGTCTGACCTGGGGCAGCCCATTCAAAGTAAACCGTGAAGAGGGTTCATGGGGGTAAACCCTACACCATTTCCTCTATCCATTTTTGTTTACGAACTCAGAAGAAGATTAGGGCTACGCCAGCGAAGCTCCACTTTACCAGGTTGCTCAGAAGAACCGCCCTCCTTCTAGTTAAGGTTTGCAATACTTTCCTTGGGAGTAAACTACTGAAACACCATTTGCACGGATCGGACGATGTGGCTGGTATGAGCGGTCACATCCGTTGTGGGTGTGCAAATGGTCGGGCAAATAGGTCAATCTCTTTCTTTTTTGTATTTGTTTCAGGTGCATTTATATATATATATATTGGACTGATTTGTAAAGAGTTTCCCTCCCGCCAGCTTTCCTTTCTCCTCTGGCGGGACTTGGGAACTTACATTATATCTGACTTGGGAACTTACATTATATCTTAAGCTAGAAATCGAGTTAACGCGTTAGTGGAAAACAATAATTAGTATTTTATTGCACACTGATAATAACAAGGACTAGGGCTGGTTCACGGTTAACCCGATCAAGATCAACGGATTCAAGGTAAACAATTGAAGGATCTAAGACTTGGTCAACTATTTAAGGCTTTATCCTTGTTCCTGCAACTGAAACTCCTTAACCTTTTCTCTATCAAGTTTCTTGGGGATGTATGGTTTCTCGATTCGTACAGGAAATACGCACTTTCTCTTATTAGCCGATGTGCCCTTCGATGTTCCTACTTTTGCAGGTAAAGGAATACCTTGTGCATACCTCAAAGTATAGCAGAACATCCGGTTTTGCACCCCACGAATAAATGATATATGAATGGAATTGAAAAGTGTTGAAGGTGGGTATTCATTGAACGCCTTTGTGAAGCATAAAGGTGCTTAACTGCGGGCTTTTAGTCACACAAGTATTCATCTTTTTATTTATATATATATATGATATATAGCAATGTTTAAATTTCTTATATATATGAATGGAATGGAATTGAAAAGTGTTGAAGGTGGGTATTGATTGAACGTCTTTGTGAAGCATAAAGGTGCTTAAGTGCGGGGTTTAGTCACACAACTATTTAACTTCGTGTGTATATATATATATATATATATATATATATGATATAGCAATATATAAATTTCTTATACTTTCTTTATAAACAATGTTCTTCGAAATCATTGGGGTTTAGAACAAAGTGCCATAATAATTTTGTTTTTTTTTATCATTTTTTTGGTTGACGTGTAGTTGTATGTGAATAAAGAACCCTCTTTGTGCATAGTTCTCTCCCGTAGGCATTCACACTATTTTGGCTTTCATTTTATTAAACTAGTTTAATTATTTACTATAAGGTAATAAGGCTTGGTTTCTATTGCTTACAAGCTCCATGAGTAAAAATATAAAAGGAGTATATTATATTAAGAATATAAAAAAGAGTGAAATTATGAGTTGATTTAATTTCATATAAATAATTTTTGAATTTTAAAAACAATAGAATACTTGTTTTTCTTTAATTAGACAAACTTATTGTGTGCAGCTTTATGATATGTTAATGAAGCCTTCCTAGCAGTTTATTTTCGGTGCAAGTAGTATGGAGCAAAATTTTCACTTTCTCAAATTTTCATTTCATCGTACTATTCCATTTCGAATATTCTCATCTATATGTCATAGGAAGTTTTGGAACATCTTCATCATCAATCTCAGCTAGATCATCTTCTGCAATCTCAGTATTTAACTATCATAATCATCTTTTGTGTGTGATGAATCATCTTCTATCGGCACATAAATACTGAATAATATTCTAGATCATCTTCTGTAATATTAGTATGTGGCTACTGAATCATTTGAATCATCTTTTGGATCATCTTTTGTAGCATCAATATGTGAATACCGAATCATCTTCTTCAACATCTGTATCTGAATATTGAATCATCTTCTGAACCTTCTTATGTAATATCCTGAATTTTGACCTAACACTTGTGGGCATAATCCCAATTGACTATGGTGTTACTTTGATGTTTTATTTTTCTATATTGGGTCTAGAACCCCACTGCATATGAAGATGATGATTTCTTTGTTATATTGGGTGTAAGCCAATTACATATGTTTAATGTATGATTTTATGTGTTGGGCATGGACCCTGAAGCACATAATTGATGGGATGTTTTGTGTTGAGCGAGGAGCTCTTGAGCACATGAGTATTTAAATGTCTGTGTGGAGCAACAAGCTCTCGAGCACATGAGTTGTTATGTTTTTGTTGAGTGAGAAGCTCTGGAACATGAGTTATGAAAACCTTTGTGTTGAGCATGAAGCTCTGAAGCACATGAAAATATAATTTGGAAGTGCTCGGCATAAGCCATGGAGCCTTCCAAGTCGATGTTGATCATAAGCTCTGGAAAATCGGATCCTTGGACACTGTATCCCTAGGTATACCCTACAAGTACATCTTAGCATTAGTGTTGAGCGAGGAGCTCTGGAATTGCACTAAGTTTGTAACTCCCTGTTTTTAGTGTTGAGGAAGGGATTTGGATAAGCACTAGGAGTTACTGAAAAGAATTAATTATGTTGAGTGAAAACGACACCAGTAAAATATTAATCTCATCTGACTTATTTATAAGTGATTAAATGAAATTTTGAATTTCTTTATCTCATCAAGTACTGAATAACTACAATGTTATACGAGGGAATATACCATGCAAGGATGTTTAGAGTTGCATAGCCTAGTACTCCTAAACACCTATGTGACGGACTTAATGAAGAAAGTGTCTTAAGTTTAGGGATCATGTTATATGATACCTAAAGACAAATGTTAACAAATAATATATATAAGTATATATTTTATACATGACATATATTAAAAGTAAGCATAGTAATAATATTAATAGTATAAGAAATAAAGAAAGGCTCCATTTATTATTATTATTACTAAAAGATAATTAAATATTATAATACCTACAAGTGTCCAAATATGAACTAATTAAAATGTCCTAAATTAAATATTAAAAGTGCCTAAATTAAATAAAAGGGTTGAATCAAGAAATCAAATGATTCTTGATTCAACTGCCCCTTTGACTGAAAATTCTACCTATAGAGACCATAGCCAAAGAGAAGCTTGGGGATCTTCCATATTTTTGGTGATTCATATTCTACCTAATTATTTTCAAGAGAGTTCTTGGACAACATTTTCCTAAGAGGAAAAGGGAGAACTAATTTAGAACGAGATATCCCACTTCGGGAAGCCTCACCTTAGGAGATCTAAGCTACTTTGATTTTGGAACTAGCTCGGGGGGATCCAGATTGAAACGAGGAATGGTTTCGGGTCATGGTTGGGTGGAACATGGTAGTTCCCAAGTGATTCGGTTATCTATACAGATGTCATATATGTCTTTAAATTTGTTAATGTTGGGTATTTGAGTGTGTAGGTTTTCAACCATTGAAATAGCTCCATCTTGCATGTAAGAGGTTCTTGATTTTTTCGTGTAGACTATGCAATTTTTACCATTTGAAATAGGTTAAATTATTAATAGTTATGTAGGAGTTGTCCCCTATAAATTAGGTCATATTTTCTATAGTTCTTAACCTATCTATGAATGTAAAAGTTTTGTTCTATAGTTCATTTCTGAAATTCATTTTCCTAACCAAATATCCAAGGGTTTTGTTTCCTAGTTTATTTCTACAATTCATTTCATGTTTTATAATTGAAGGGTTTATGTATTATTTCTAAGTTCTTGTTTACAATTTACTTCCTATTATTAATTTTCTTTTTCCAAGACCTAGAACTACTTAAAAGAGAGCATATATATATATATATATATATATATATATATATATATATATATATATA
>LPNX011035356.1:24708-66579 GCA_001517045.1 Pseudotsuga menziesii
AGTATTAGTATAAGCTCTAAACAGTACATTAGAACATAATTATAAAACACATTAAAATTAGGATATAATAAAACATAACATAAGAAACAAATCATTACCATTGTTTATTATAAACAAAACCATAATCAAAATAACAAATTAAATACGAAACTAAAGCCATCGAGACCTCTAATGTTCTGAAGTCACATTATAATTAAACAAGATTATAAAACAAGTATACAATCAAGCAATCGAAGACCTCTAAGGTCTATGAGCACGAGTGCCACATTCATGATAACCAAACCATATAATTAATACAAAAATTACATTTATCCAAATTGTATATCATAAGAAAAACTACACATAATAAGAAAACCATAATTTTAAGCACATAACTCATTAAAATATTGCATATACGAAAAAGGGTCACTAGATTGAATCCTGGGGGAAGTCTTGCCAAACCCAAGACATTTCCCACACATATACTTTACAACCACCTTGATCGAGGATCAAATCTTGTCGAGTTCACCAATAATAAAATTAAAAATCACCACATCAAATCCTGTAGGATTCACTATCGGCCTTACCAAGTGTTGTAATGATTCAGTTATCTTCTACACATACCATGTTAATAAAATCAATATCCATAAGAATAAAACACAACTCAAACTTGTCGCTTGTCAGCATTTCCCAAATTCTTACCAAGTCCATCACACATGCTGTAACACATTATAACCACATACAATAATAAGAAACCTAAGTTAAATTACACGCTATATCTATTACATGGCTCACGACATGTAAAGCAAAATTATAAACCCATTAAATACTCTGTCAACACTAAGAAAATAGAAACAACATTCATTCGTAGGGTAAAAACCACAATCATGATGTCTTTTATAAGTACACAGGTAAGAATTACAATCCACATTTTAAACCAAAAATCAACATTTCAATTCATCCATTACACAATCACTACTCTAAATGGTGGGAACACCATTGCCATCTATGGCATGGATCCAAAGGAAAAAATAGTACTCTTAACAATCTATATAAAGAACTTAAAACAATAATTACAAGTCTACACATAGTCAAACTAGCGCCCAAACTAAGAATTATAACCATGATACACATAGTATGCAAATGTTGTACAAAATACCCATTATAAACGAATATAGGAATTTACATAGTCATGTATCCAAGGCCTTAATGCACCATTTCAAGCAATGGTGCTTTCACCATTACCAAAACATAAACATATTAATAAAACACAAAGCCTATAAGTATTCGCCGTGGCCAACAATACTAATAGAGTATTCATTTACAAAAACCAAACATATTAGTCTCGACCCAAAGTCACTAAATCCAAACACAAACCCCAAATCATAATTACATCTATGGATGCTTTCCATAACTTTTTTATAGAAGGTCCCTTTCCAAATCACAACCATTAAAACCCAAACTAAGAATTCAACCAACGACGAGTTTCATGCTCTATCACAATCACCCACACAAGAGAAGGAGCGAGTTTTGACTTGTTACAGCAGTGATTATGCATAAATGGGTGATGTCTTGACCACTAGGGAGACCCACGACCTGCGCTATCGAAACCATACAACCTGCAACAAACCAAAGCCAAGATGATGAGTATGCTGAATTCCAAATTGAACAACTAAATAAATGCTTCCAAACCAGACTGGGAGACATACCATCCAATGCAGCCAACCTCCAAAGCTCCATGCCACAGTGTAGACTAGAGGCAGAGCTCATGCAACCATCTCGCAAATGAACCAAACCCTACTAGTCCAATCCCTAAGCTTGAGACCCACGCTTTCAAAAGAACATTAAATTTGCCACCCTCACCTCCATTACTAAAACTGAAAACCCAATTATATAGTTCATGTTTCCCCACAATGCAGTGCGATGTTTAATCAACATGTAACATATAAACCCCAACATGTGTATCGTCTAGTTAGGGCATAGCCATAATTCATGGCATATATAATATGCCATGAATGGCTTACCATGTGTTTTCAACCTTATACAAAAAACTTTAATAAACCAAGGGCTATGTTATAATATGATAAGCCCTTTACATTGTATATCATGTAAATGTGAAAGTACAGGAGTAATTAAATCAAGGTCATAAGGCCATAAAACCATAATGGTAACCAAGGAAAATGTAGGCCTAGTAACACTAGCCTTGCGTAAAACAACAACTAACAACTGTAATAATAGTCACTAGGATAGTACTGTAAGTCTATTCATTATCCACGTTGTGTGCTAGTGACGCATGGGCAGTATGCCTTGTTCTTCTTTTATAGTTAGTTTTTCGTCATCAAGTGCCCCTAGACACAACAAGGAAAGAAATGCATTAGTTCAATAAGAACTAAGTAAGCCCTATAGCAGCAATTAAAAACAGTTACCTTCTAGGTGTGTTTACAATGGAAACAAGTGTCACCACTTCACCCCTTGACAATACAAGTTAAGTTAGAATTATTCATAAAACATTAATCAAACTTTATAACCAATGAGTAAGCAATTGAAATAACATACATACATATAAACACATAACCATCGAACTTAGATATTAAGAAACATAATGACAACATAGTATCACACTAATAACCACATCAGGAAAACATAGAGAATGAAGTAAGAACAACTTACGACAATACAGTGCAATGAAACGAAGTATGACACATTCCGCATAAGTTAAGCTAATGTCCAGTTCAGGTGGTATTTGACTATCTGTTGCAGCTGCAAATTTTCCCCCAAATTCTTTTAAAATTTTGGACCCTCCTTTTAATTTTTATCTTGCCTAAGATTGTTTGGATTGCTAGACTCTGTTTTATTCTTCCCTCTGCTACAGTTTGATTTGAAGTGATGTCAATTGCTTTCATGCTTTTCGGAAAACCGCTTCCTGTCAGCAAATGCATTAACAATGGAGTTTTGAGAATGATGTCTTTTTGGTCTGAATGATTTCCCTCATCGCTATCGGAAGTCTGTTTACGTTCGATTCGGAGCTTGTTTCTCTTTGCTGTCACTGTTTCGGAGTTTAGATGAATTGATTTCATCATTGCCCAGCCTAAATATTTTGAGCACTTAACACTTTGTTTTTCGATAAATTTTCGCTGTGAGAAGTTTTTTGGACAATAAAACGAAAGCTGTAATCTTTACGTTTTCCGCCATTGCGGAAGCTAGATGCTGAATGTTTCGACGGTTAGCTCTTCTCTTTTTTGATGCCAAGGTTTTGACTTTGTAATATTTTGCTTTCGCTCTCGGAGCTTTTTATAACTTCAATCGGAAGCCATAGTCCTTATGTCATCCGCCGTTGTGGCTCCTCAGCAGACTAACCATCCACCATATAAATTTTCCTTTTGTCGATGTTTTATGTTGACCACGGAACTTGCAGTCTGATGGTCTTCCGCCGTTGCGGCTGTGAATAGGACTATTCTTCCGTAATCCTTAGTTCTTCCACTCTCCGATATGTTTTATTTTTCCGTGGAGCCCATAGTCTTCCCGTCTTTCGCCCTTGCGGCTGCGCAATGCAATAATCATCCGATGTCGTAGTCTTTCCGATGTCCAATGCTGCATTGTTTAGTGTTTATTTCACCAGCATTTTCTAGTATTTTGGAAGCCATAGTAAATTGTTCTCTCGTCGTTGCGGCTGCACAGTGTGCCATCTCTCTGACGGTTGGTTGGTTTATGTGCTGACGAATGCGGTTTAGTCTTCTGAGCCTCCGACTAGCGATATGTTGTTTTTCCGCGGAGCCTATAGTCTATCCATCTCCCGCTGTTGCGGCTCCTTGACGAACTAATCGTCCGATCTGTAGTTCTCCGCCCGCCAAGGTGAATTCGGGTTTTCTCCTGATGCTTAGTATTTTCCCACCTTTCTTGTGTGCTTCCACTCTATTTCTCTATGGCAGTTACTGTTCCATTTTTGGTGTTTTCTTCGGAGGATGCCGAATAGTCCATATGCGACCTTGCTTGAGTTAAATAATCTGTCTTTTGGGATTGTGATTTTAGGATATGAACTCGCAGGATTTTTTCTTTGCATTATCATGCATTAAAAGTTCATTTTACTGAATGTATGTTTCGACACATTGTTTTTACTGTGTCAACGATAAATGTTCTAAGAATAGTTTGTGTTTCTGACAGGACGATTACTGCGAGTAAGATGTGTTTAAAATACAAAGTAGAAGGGAGGTAGCAAGGAAGGAGGTGGTTGAGGAACAAAGAAGCAGAAGGAGAGAAAAGAAGAAGAAATTCAGGTTTGAGCTCTACAGGATCCAGCAAGGGACCAACAGATTACTGAGCATAATCAATAGAAGCGGAAGCCCGGGCTTGGGAAGGTTCGACAGTTACCAAGCTGGTCCCTTTTCATAAAATTGTTTTTTAAATCTAAAATGTAACGTTTGTATGAATGATCAGCACTCACAAAGGACAAAATTATGAGATTAAACAGTTGGGGGAGCCCAAAGGTCACTCGGTGGGGCAACCCAAAGGTTTTGTTGTTTCTGTATAAATGTAGGAAAGTTAGAGGGAATAAGGACTTTTCCTAGTTAGACTAGTGAAGACATATTGTAAGAAGAACTATTTCCTTTTGCAATAGATAATTACAGTTGGCCTATTGGAGAAAGCTTGGTGGAATATTCAAATGTTGTGCTATGGATTTGTTGAAGAGGAACTATTTCGTTTTCATCTTTTGTCCATTAACTATGAGATCATTCTAACTCTTAGGACCTATGTTCTTGTTTGAATGATTTCTGGTTCATTGTATGAAAATTAGCACCATGAGTAATGAATGTTGTTCATAAGAAATTGGCTATCTGTTTGTTCAAATATCTTTAAATGTTCATGTGTTTTGAAAGAAGTATCAGCTATCTATGATTTTTCATAATGCATGTACACAATACATTGCTAATCAATGAATGATAATCTTGCTCCCTAGGGATAGGTTAGGTAGTTAGTTTTAATTTCTTGCTGTGTGTGATTCAGATGCGAGAGAGTTTAAGACGAGAGGTAAGAACCTGCGCATCACATTGTGACTGCTCCTCATATTCTCTATCAATATGCATCTTAGATAGGCACCCGCATATCATACTTAAAGTCAAAATACAACAATATACATGGTGGACAAGGCCACAACCGGTAAAACCCTTTGTTTTTGTTACTTGACCTATGGTAGTCGGACCGCAAACTGGACGGATTCCCTATACCAAACAGTCACGGGCTAGTTGGGAACGTTTACTGGGGAGAATCCCTTGCTGTTGTTTCCTGCAAATTTCCATGCCTCAACAGTTTCTGGTGCTAGAAGGAGGGCCACCAGTGCATGGCTTTCCATGGAAACTTATTTTCCCAAGATTACCCCACCAGTAGATATTTTGAACCTTTTGACTTAACCCCAGTACTCACAGGTTTTGGTTCTACCTTTGAAGCAAGTAAGACCAGTTTCATCTTACGGTGTTTCTTACTCAGACTCCTGTTCGTTCACCTTTTCTCATGGCTGGTATAAATGTGAATCATCCCAACCCACTGCTGGCTTGGAGAGCTAGATCACCTTTGAACCTCACACCTCCATTGCATAACCTACCTCAAGCTTTTGAGAAGCTGCTGCCTAAGTTTGATCCCGATGAAAAGACTACTGTAGATGACCACTTGCAAAGTTTCTATTTAGAAATAGAAGGTTTAAGGGCTGGAGAACATGAAGATGTAGTCTGCAGAATTTTTCCACATACCTTGAAAGGGGCAGCAGCTTCATGGTATTTTGCTCTGCCTATAAACTCAATCCCAAACAGGGATACTTTTGAAAGAATATTCAGAAATAAATATGCAACCCAGAAAACTCGTGCAGCACTAATGAAAGGGTTATGCACTTTGAAGAAAGAAAGAAAAGAGAAAGTGCATAGTTTTACCCAGAGGTTTGCTGCTTAGAATTTTTCTACAACTGATAAGCCTTCTGATAAATTTCTGATTGAGTACTATACTTCAGCTCTAGGGCTTGATTTGTCCATGTTTGCCAAAATGAAATCCAATCCTACATTGTCGGAAACTTATGAAGAAGCTAAAAAAGAGAGCATAGAAGATTATTCTGAGCCTAAGGAGGAGCAGTCACGTGTCCTTGAAAGAATGTTGAGAATGATGCAGAAACAATCTAATAGGGTGATAGATTTGGAAAAAGAGAAGGAGGATTAGAAAGCATATAATCCTTACTATGAAAGGAGAGGATACAACAATCAATCTAAACCTCCTCCACATAGTCCTGCATCAATGAACTTAATGGAGGTAGGTATGGATAACTTCTACACCTTTCACCAGCAGCCCCATTCTGAAAAAAATTGTCCTCAATGGATAAATTCAATGACACTAGTAATGAATCAACTGTTGGACTCTAAATTGACTGAGAACAGTGATAAAGAGGAAAAAGGTAATAAAACCATAGAAAAACAAGAAAATGATACCATGTTTTTATAGGATTATGTCTCGTTGTTTGATACCGAAGAGGAAAGTGATATGAAACATGAGGATATATTGGAAACAACTGTGACAACAAGAAGCTAGGACTTGGTGAATAAAGAAAATTCAATACTCCCAAAGATCAAGAAATTGCAAGAGAATGTAAAGAAACCACAGAAGAACAACATAGATGATAAAATTCCTGAACCTACAATTAGCAGTCAAGATTCGAAACAAGTCAACATGCCTGCTAAGCCTATTGAATACAAAGAGGGTAATGTCAAGGAAAATCTCAAAGCAGCTGAAGTATTAGAGGAAGAACTTCCCACCAACAACCAACCTGTAGAAGAGACTGTTGAAGCAAGTGTGGGAGGTAAGACTAGGTTTAAAACCCCACCATTCCTTCTGACTTTGGAGATTTTAAACCATAATGTGCACAATTTTTTGGTAGACTCAGGATCATCAGTAAATGTTATGCCACTTCCAATCTGTGAAAAGATTAATGGACAGCCTAAACCTACTACCTGGGAGGTTACACAATTAGATAGGACCAATGTGAAAATAGTCAAGGAAATGGAAGATGTCTTGATTCGATTATCTGCAAATGAAAAGATCTGTCAATACATTGATATTGTGGTAGTAGACATACCTGATGGTTATGGACTTATTTTGAATCGAGGCTGGTCCGCAAGACTAAATGGGTATTTTGCTTCAAATTGGTCACATCTGTGGTTGCCTTATAAAGGAATCCCGAACCAAATTAAAATTTTGAGGGAACCTCACATGAAGCACAATGTCACTCAATTGTATGAACTAAAATCCTGGATTAACTAAAATCCTTGACTATAAGACTGTGTACTATTGTTTCATCTGAAAGAATTTCTTCTAGTTTAATAGTTTTCCTAAATGGCTATGAACACATTGAAGTCCTACTTAATCCTTGTAAAATAACTTAGGATCAAAAGTCTGGAATCCTCTTTCGAGGCTCCATCCATTTCACATCTAAAAATGTCCTAAGGGGTGACAGCAAAAAAGGCACACGGAAAGGAAGCAAGGTAAACAACATATTATATATAAATGATCCCATGCCAAGAATTGAAAGCCAAAAAGAAAATAAGAGTCGAAACTCCTAAGAAAGCAATCTATGTCAAGACAAAGTACTAAATCATATGAGTACAAAATTGCCAAAAGTTCTTCTCCGTTTGTGAGCTGAAAATTAAATACATCTCTCACACAAAATGACACTATGGATAGAGGAGCCTGAATAAAAAATTCAGAAAGAAAGGCATGCAGGAGGACTCAAAGGGACAAGAGTCCAAAAAAGCACAAAAAAAATGCAAAATGGCATGGGAATGAGGAACAAATTAATATTTCTGTTTACCATATGTTACAATCCTGTGGTGTCCAAGCTAGAAGCTACCCGAAGACAGAGGTAATAATGAAGCTCATATTCCTGGCCTGAAAAGAGTTATCTTGACTTTAAAATCTTGGTTTCCATTTTCCTAAATTGGACTATCATCAATGATTAAAAGTACATATATTTTCCATTTGAGAAATCTAGACATCTAGAAGAATTCAACATGTTGGTTTTATTGTCAAATAATCTGTTACTTAAGGAAGAAATTGTCCAGAGATCTAGGTTCACAAGGTAGTCTCCAATTGTTGCAGCTGCAACTTTTCTCCCAAATTCTTTTAAAATTTTGGACCCTCCTTTTAATTTTTATCTTGCCTAAGATTGTTTGGATTGCTAGAATTTGTTTTATTCTTCCCTCTGCTACAGTTTGATTTGAAGTGATGTCAATTGCTTTCATGCTTTTCGGAAAACCGCTTCCTGTCGGAAAACGCATTAACAGTGGAGTTTTGAAAACGATGTCTTTTTGGTCTGAATGATTTCCCTCATCGCTATCGAAAGTCTGTTTACGTTGGAGTCGGAGCTTTTTTTTCTTTGTTGTCACTGTTTCGGAGGTTAGACGAATTGATTTCATCATTGCCGAGCCTAAATATTTCGAGCACTTAACACTTTGTTTTTCGATAAATTTTCATTGTCAGAATTTTTTTGGACAGTAAAATGAAAGCCGTAATATTTACGTTTTCCGCCGTTGTGGAAGCTAGAAGCTGAATGTTTCGACGGTTAGCTCTTTTCTTTTTCAATGCCAAGGTTTTGACTTTGTAATATTTTGCTTTCTCTCTCGGAGTGGTTTATAACTTCAATTGGAATCCATAGTCCTTATGTCATCCACCGTTGCGTCTCCTCAGCTGACTAACCATCCGCCATATAAATTTTCCTTTCGCTGATGTTTTATGTTGACCGCAGAACTCGCAATTTGATGCTCTTCCACTGTTGCGGCTGTGAATAGGACTATTATTTCGTAGTCCTTAGTTCTTCCGCTCTACGATATGTTTTATTTTGCTGTGGAGCCCGTAGTCTTCCCGTCTTCCGCCATTGCAGCTGCGCAATGCACTAATCATCCGATGTCGTAGTCTTTCCGATTTCCGACGCTGTAGTGTTTAGTGTTTATTTCACCAGCGTTTTCTAGTATTGTGGAAGCCATAGTAAATTGTTCTCCCGCTGTTGCGGCTGCACAGTGCGCCATCTCTCCAATAGTTGGTTGGTTTATGTGCTGACGAATACGGTTTAGTCTTTCGAGCCTCTGACTAGCAATATGTAGTTTTTCCGCGGAGCCCATAGTTTATCCATCTCCCGCCGTTGCGGCTCCTTGACGAACTAATCGTCCGATCCGTAGTTCTCTGCCTACCGAGGTGAGTTCGGGTTTTCTCCTGATGCTTAGTATTTTCCCGCCTTTCTTGTGTGCTTCCATTCTATTTTTCTATGGCGGTTACTGTGCCATTTTTGGTGTTTTCTTGGGAGGATGTGGAATAGTCCATATGCGGCCTTTCTCGAGTTAAAGAATCTGTCTTTTGGGCTTGTGATTTTAGGATATGAACTCGCAGGATTTTTTCTTTGCGTTATCATGCATTAAATGTTCATTTTACTGGATGTATATTTCGACACATTTTGTGTACTATGTCAACGATAAATGGTCTAAGAACAGTTTGTGTTTATGACAAGACGATTACTGCGAGTAAGATGTGTTTAAAATACAAAGTAGAAGGGAGGCAACAAGGAAGGAGGTGGTTGAGGAACAAAGAAGCAGAAGGAGAGAAAAGAAGAAGAAACTCAGGTTTAAGGTCTACAGGATCTAGCAAGGGAGCAATGGATTACTGAGCATAATTAATAGAAGCAGAAGCCCGGGCTTGGGAAAGTTCGACAGTTACCAAGCTGGTCCCTTTTCATAAAATTTTTTTTTAAATATGAAATGTAACGTTTGTATGAATCATCAGCACTCACAAAGGACAAAATTATGAGATTAAACAGTTGGGGGAGCCCAAAGGTCACCCGGTGGGGCAACCCAAAGGTTTTGCTATTTTTGTATAAATGTAGGAAAGTTAGAGGGAATAAGGACTTTTCCCAGTTAGACTGGTGAAGACATATTGTAAGAAGAACTATTTCCTTTTGCAATAGATAATTACAGTTTGCCTGTTGGAGAAACCTTGGTGGAATATTCAAATGTTGTTCTATGGATTTGTTGAAGAGGAACTATTTCATTTTCATCTTTTGTCCATTAACTGTGAGATCGTTCTAAATCTTAGGACCTATGTTCTTGTTTGAATGATTTCTAGTTCATTCTATGAAAATTACCACCATGAGTAATGAATGTTGTTCATAAGTAATTGGCTATCTGTTTGTTCAAATATCTTTAAATGTTCATGTGTTTTGAAAGAAGTATCAGCTATCTGTGATTTTTCATAATGCATGTACAAAATACATTACTCATCAATGAANGGGTAGTTAGTTTTAATTTCTTACTGTGTGTGATTCAGATGCGAGAGAGTTTAAGACGAGAGGTAAGAACCTGCACATCACATTGTGACTGCTCCTCGTATTCTCTATCAATATGCATCTTAGATAGGCACCTGCATATCATACTTAAAGTCAAAATACAAAAATATACACGGTGGACCGGGCCGCAACCGATAAAACCCTTTGCTTTTGTTACTTGACCTACGGTAGCCGGACCGCAAATTGGACGGATTCCCTATACCAAACAGTCATGGGCTAGTTGGGAACGTTGACTGGGGAGAATCCCTTGTTGCTGTTGACTACAAATTTCCAGGCCTCAACACTATCCTAATAAATTTTTTATTTCTTTTTCCAAATTTCGGGGACATTACAAGTGGTATCAAAGCTTAGTTTCAACACTAAGAGACCAAATGTGTGTACCAAACATTGTTGCAAGGAAAATAAAGTATGTTTTTAACATTTTGTTAACTAACATAAATTTTTCATGTTATTAATAATTTGCAATTGCAGGATTTTAAAAGAATAGCTTATATCATGAACACTGAAGACGACAACAGCCAGCAAGGAAATTTGAAGAACCCCATCTAGGAAGTAGGTCTGGTAGTGGAACTAAATTCTGATAAAATGAAAACCATACAAAGTATCCAAGCAGACTTGCAGAGTTTCAGAGATGATAATCTGAATGAAAGAAAGGAACATCAAGCAATTAATGAAGCATTGCTACGAAACATGATGGGAGGAAGCCCGCAGGGAAAACCCACTCATCCCACAAATAGGTTCAAGAAATAATGTTATCATAAACAGGTGAGCAGCCCGAGGGAAGAAGAAAAATAAGAACATACCCCTGAACCTCAAGAAGGAGATTGTCACAATATTTCTAGTGATGAATCTCTTTCTCCATGTAGACAGAAACTAAGAAATGATGGTAATCTCCAGGGAAAGTTCCGAAAAATAAAATCCCCAACCTATGAAGGAGAGATGAACAGAAGGGAGAAAGATAAGGAATGGATTTTAGGTATGAGAAAATATTTCTAAGTTCATAACTACTTTAGTGAAATGAAATCTAGTCTAGCCATCTATAACTTAAATGACAAAGCATATAGATGGTGGAGAGACTTGAAGCATACCAATAAAGATGAGTTAAGATAAATACAGTGGAGTAATATTCACAAGATTTTTCAAGAAAAATACATGTTGAAAAGGTTCTTTGACAAAAAAGTGAAAGAGTTTCACGAGTTACATATAAGATCCATGACCATGGATTATTTTATTAAAATATTTTTGGATCCATTGCATTATGTACCATACATCAAGGACAAGAAAGTAAAAATATAGCAGTTTTTAAGATGCCTTCCTCCCAATTTTCAGGAAATGATTGAGCTTGACATGCCTCAAAATTTTGATACCACCTTATACAAATATAGGCTTTTCTATGAGCATGGAAACCTGAGGCAAGAGAACATTAACATAAGTATAGATAGGTCTAGGACCTTATAAACAACCACAAACCAGATTTTAACCTACCACCGTACAGAAAATAGAACAGTTTTCCAGCCAACAAGAACTTCAGCAAAACCGGTACAAAGTCATATGTACCAGCTCTGAATCCTAACAAGCCAGCAACAAATGGGGGAGCCAATGTTTTCCTGCGTCAAATTGAATGCTGGAAATTCCAAGGGACTTATCATGCTCGAGACTATAAGAACAAGACCAATGGGGTCTTGCACAACTTACAAGAAGGACCAACAGTAGAGGACATAGTTGAAACACCACGAATTTATGCATCCTTGGATGGCCAACAGGAAGACCATCAGTCTACCATGATTGAGATAGAAGGTAAGATATTGAACACTTATATTTCAATACTGATTGACCCCGGTTCTGACCGGAGCTATGTATCTCCTAAAATTGTTGATGTATGTAAACTAGGAAGAGTTAAACATGATAAAACTTGGTTGTTGCAATTAGCCACGGATACAAAATGGAAGGTTTCATAAATAGTTAAATATTGTGAGGTAAAATTGAATGGTTATCCTACTAAAGTAAACCAAAACATCCTACCCTTAGGATCGTATGATGTCCTTATCAGCATGGATTGGTTGGAACAACACCATGTCATGCTTGATTGTTTACTAAAGACAATATTGTGTACAGATAGCCAAGGGAATCAAGTGAATATTATAGGCATACCTAAGAAATTTTTCGTAAGGCAGATATCTGATTTACAAGCAAAGAAGTGCATTATGAAAGGATGCAAATTGTTTGCAGTGAACATCTAAGGCATAAAAGCTGAAAGACAACAACACATAGAGGAATTTCCATTTCATGTAGACTTCAAGGATGTATTTCCTAAGGAAATTCCAAGATTACCACCAAAACGAGACTTAGAATTTTCCATAGAATTGACACCAAGATCAGTTCCAGCTTCAAAAGCCCCTTACCGCATGAGTGCACCAAAGTTGGTGGAACTTAAGTTGGAGTTGCAGGATTCTATTGCGAAAGCATATATCTGACCAAGTGTGCCCCCTTTTGGAATAGCAATACTTTTCATAAAGAAGAAGGATGGTACGATGTAGGTTTGCATCAATTATCGTAAGCTTAACAAGATGACTATCAAGAACCCATACCCACTCCCTAGGATCGATGACTTGTTTGATCAAGTAGGAGGATCCAAGATCTTTTCAAATATCGACCTACAATTTGGGTACCATCAGGTACAGATTCATGATGATGATATTCACAAAACCTCCTTTTGTACAAGGTTTGGACACTATGAGTTTTTAATAATGTCATTTGGGTTTACCAATGCGCGCATGAACGTTATGTGTATGATAAACAGTATATTCAGTAAATACCTGGATAGATTTGTTTTGGTCTCTATAGATGACACCCTAGTTTACTCTAAGAGTAAATATTGGCACGAGGAACACCTCTACATAGTGCTACATGTGTTACGAGAACTCCAAATCTACACCAAGTTTAGTAAATGTGGTTTTTACAAACCACGGATACAGTACTTAGGTCACATCATCTCCGAGACGAGGATAGTCGTGGACCCAGAAAATATTAAAGCCATAGAAGATTGGCCTACCCATACTAGTGTCAACAACATTAGATCCTTTTTGGGACTAGTTGGTTATTATCAGAATTTCATTGAGAAATTCTTGAGGATAGGTTGTCCCATGACTGCCTTGCAAAAAAAGGAAAATAAGTTCTTATGGATGACCACTTGCGAGGAAATTTTTCGAAACCTTAAGCAACTTTTGACGACTACACAGATACTATGAATTGCGAATCCCGATGGGGATTTCGTTGTTTGCATAGATGTAAGAAAGGAAGGGCTCGGAGGAGTCCTCTTGTAGAACGATTACACAATCTATTATGAATCATGAAAATTAAAACGAGCATGAGAAAAACTACCCTACACATGATGTTGAGTTAGCGGCCATCATCGATGCCTTGAATATGTGGAGGAACTACCTCATGCGAAGGAAATTTATTCTCAAGAGAGACAATATGAGTCTGAAATATTTATTTGAGCAATCAAATCTGAATTCCAGGAAGGATAGATCGTTGCCTTCCTTAGCGAGTACCATTTAGAGTTAAAGCATATAATGGGAAAAGAGAATAAGATTGCTGATGCTTTGGGACAATGAACTTATATGATATATGAGGTGAATTTAATTCAAACCAATTCATATTTACACGAGAGGATTAGAATGGCCAACAGATTTGACCCTTTCTACAAAAAGAGTACAAGGTAGATGAAACAAGACTATTATAGTACAAAAAGAGATTGTATGTTGCGGAAGGAGGGGACATTCGGTCCAGGATCCTCATGCAATTTTATCTTCCATGCTACTCGGGGCATCTGGGATATCAAAATATGATATCTGCAGTTAAGTGACACTTTTTATGGCGTAAGTTAAAGGCTGACATAACGTTGTTTATCACGAAATGTCAGAAATGTCAATTGGTCAAAGATGAGCACCAACATCCTTCGGGGTTTCTACAGCCATTACCCCTTCTATAATGGAAGTGGGAGGTCATTAGTATATATTTTATCATGCTTCTAACTAAGAGTAAGAAACAAAATGATTCTATCTTTGTAGTCATTGACAAATTGTCAAAATCAGCACACTTCATTCTAGTGAAGTTGACCTACAAGGCAGTATACATTGTCGATATCTTCTTGAAGGAGATACTTAGATTACATGGGATACCCAAGACTATCATCTCAGATCGAGATACTAATTTTACCAGGAAATTTTGGAGATCCTTATTCTCCGGATTAGAGATGTGGTTAAAATTTAGTACTACTTACCACCCGCAGACAGACAGGCACATAGAACTAGGATGTATGTCTTGAACAATCCCGCCAAGTTGGAATATTACCTACATCTTGCAGAGTTTGCATATAACAACGAATACCAGACATCCACCAAGATGAGTCCCTTTAAGGTACTCTATGGATGGAAGTGTACAACATCGGTTGCTTGGGATATCCTGGTGGATCGCCTCATGTTAGGGCCTGACTAATTAAAGGACTTGGAACAATTGGTTACCAAGGCCCAGGTGAATCTTAAAGAAGCACAAGACTGCCATAAAAGCTACACGGATAAGAAAATAAAAGATAAAGTTGATTAAATAGGCAACCATGTCTACCTAAAAGTAAAATAAAAATGAAGCTCATTGAGCTTGTGAAGGTGCGGTAAGTTAGCACCTATATTTTGTAGACCCTTTGAGATACTGGCTAAGAGAGGGCCAATGGAATATGAACTAGTGTTACCCACTCACATAAGACTCCATAATGTTTTCCATGCATCTTTATTAAAGAAATATGTTTATGATACTAAACATGTGATTGATTGGTCCTTATTACAGGTGGAACCTGAAGGGGAGTTTTCCCGTGAACCTATTCATATATTGGACAAGAGAGAGGTGCAACTCAGGAAGCATACCATAGTCTAGTTGAAAGTGAAATGGAATCACTTTGAGGCCGATGAGGCTACTTGGGATAATGAAGCAACCATGAGAAAGGCTTACCCTGCCTTGTTTCATGATTTCATTCTGAGTCCCTAGAACACCGGGGACAATGTTGTTCTAAGCATGGATGGATGTAATATCCCCGATTTTGACCTAAAACTTATGGTAATAAGCCCCATTGATTATGATGTTATTTTGATGTTTTATTTTGGTATATTGGGTCTAGAACCCCACTTCATATGAACATTATGATTTGTTTGATATATTGGGCGTAAGCCGATTACATATGTTTTATGTATGATTTTATGTGTTGGGCATGGAACCTGAAGCATACAATCGATGAGATGTTTTGTGTTGGGTGAGGAGCTCTAGAGCACATGAGTGTTTATGCTTATGTTGAGCGAAAACCTCTGGAACACATGAGTTATGAAAATCTTTGTGTTGAGCAAGAAGCTTTGAAGCACATGAAAATATAAATTGGTAGCATTGGGAATAAGCCATGGATCCTTTCAAGTTGATGTTGAACATAAGATCTGGAACATCAGATCATTGGCCATTGTATCCCTAGGTGTATCCTACAAGTACATCCTAGCATTAGTGTTGAGCGAGGAGCTCTGGAATTGCACTAAGTTTGTAACTCCCTATTTTTAGCATTGAGTATGGGCTCTAGATAAGTGCTAGGAGTTACTGAAAAGAATTAATTATGTCGAGTGAAAAAGACTCAAATAAAATATTGATCTCATTTTACTTATTTATAAGTGATTAAATGAAATTTAAAAATTTTCTATCTCATCAAGTATTGAAGAACTACCATGTTATACGAGGGAATCCAACATGAAAGGATGTTTAGAGTTTCCTAGCCTAGTAGACCTAACCACTTACATGATGACCTTAATGAAGAAAGTGTCCTAAGTTTAGGGATCATGTTATATGATACTTAAAGACAAATGCTAACGAATAATACATATAAGTATATATTTTATGCATGACATGTATAAAGAGTAAGCATAGTAATAATATCAATAGTATAATAAATAAATAAAGGCTCCATTTATTATTATTATTACTAAAAGAAAATTAAAAATTATAATACCTACAAGAGCCCAAATAGGAACTAGTTAAAAGTACCTAAGTTAAATATTAAAATTTCCTAAATTAAATAAAAGGGTTGAATAAAGAAATAAAATGATTCCTGATTTAAGTGCCCCTTTGACTAAAAAGTATGCCTATAATGAACCAAGCAAAACAGAGGCTTAGGGAACTTCCATCATTTTGGTGATTCATATTCTTCCTGATTATTCTCAAGAGAGTTCTTGGAGAACATTTTCCTAAGAAGAAAAAGGAGAACTGATTCATAACCCGATATCCCATTTAGGGAAGGCTTACCTTAGGATATATAAGATACTTGCATGTTGGAACCAGCTTGGGGGGATCCGGATTGAAGCCAAGAATGGTTCTGGGTCATGGTTGGGTGGAACATGGTAGTTCCCAAGTGATTCAGTTATCTATACAAAGGTCAAATTGGTATGTTAATTTGTTAATGCTGGTTATTTGAGTGTGCAGGTTTTCAGCCATTGAAATAGCTTCATCTTACATGTAAGAGGTTCTTGATTTTTCCCTGTAAACTATACAACTTTTACCATTTGAAGTAGGTTAAATTATTAATTGTTATGTAGGAGTTGTTTGCTATAAAATAGGTCATATTTTCTACATTTCTTAACCTATCTATGAATGTAAAACAATTTTTCTATAGTTGATTTCTGAAATTCATTTTCCTAACCAAGTATTCAAGGGTTTTGTTTTGAGGTTTATTTCTGCAATTCATTTCTTGTTGTATAATTTAAGGGTTTATGTTTTATTTCTAAGTTCTTGTTTACAATTTACTTCGTGTTGTTAATTTTATTTTTCTAAGACCTAGAACTACTTAAAAAAAATCCTATATATATATATTTATATATGGTTTCTACTCGTATATTTCATATTGCCAGCAGATCTTTATTTAAAAGTAAATAGATCACCTAGTATCTATAGTATTAGTATAAGATGTAAAGAAAACATTAGAAAATAATTATAAAACACATTAAAATTATAATATATTAAAATAGAACCTAAGAAACAAATCATTCCCATTGTTTATCATAAAGAGAAACATAATCAAAATAACAAATTAAATACCAAACTAAAGCCATCAAGACCTCTAATGGTATTAAGTCACATTATAATCAAACAAGATTATAAACCAAGTATACAATCAATCTATCGAAGACCTCTAAGGTATGTGAGCACTAGTTCTGCATTCATAATAACCAAACCATATAATTAATACACAAAATACATTTATCCAAACCATATATTGTAACAAAACTTCCAAATAATAAGACAACGATGATTTTAAGCACATAAATCATTAAAATATCGCATATTATAAAAAGGGTCACTCGATTGAATCTTATGGGATGTCTTGCCAAACCTAAGAAATTTCACACACAAATACTTTACAACCATCGTGACCCAGGATCAAATCATTTGGATTTAACCCATAATACAATTAAAAATCACCACATTGAATCTGGTAGGATTCACTATCAGCCTTACCAAGCGCTGTAACGATTCAATTATCTTCTACATAGACCACGCTAATAAAAATAATTTCCATAAGAATAAAACACAACCTGAAATTGTCGCTTGTCAACGTTTCCCCAATTCTTTACCAAGTCCATTACACAGGTTGTAACACATTATAACCGCATACAGTAACAAGAACCCCAAGTTAAATTACACTCTATATCTATTACATGTTTCATGGCATGTTAAGAAAAACGATAAACCCATTAAAGACTATTTCAATGCTAAGCAAATAGCAACAACATTCATTCGTAGGGTAAAACCCACTGTCACAACCTATTTTATAAATACAAAGGTAAGAATTACAATCCACGTTTTAAACCAAAAATCGACATTTCAATTCATCCATTACATAGTCGTTACTATAAATGGTGGGAATTCCATTTCCATCTATGGCATGGATCCAAATGCCAAAATAGCATTGTTAACAATCTATATAAAGAACTTAAAACAATAATTACAAGTCTACACATAGTCAAACTAGTTCCCAAACTAAGAATCATAACCACGATACACACAGTATGCAAATGTTGTACAAAATACCCATTATAAACTAATATAGGAATGTATGCAGTCGTGTATCCAAGGCCTTGAACCATTGCAAGCAATGGTATTGTCATCATTACCAATGGTATAAATATATTAATAAAATGCAGAGTCTGTAAGTATTCACCATGGCCAACGATACTAACATAGTATTCATTTACAAAACCAAAACATATTAGTCTCGACCCAAAGGAACTAAACCCAAATACAAAAGCAAATCATAATCTCATCTCTGGATGCTTTACATAATTTTTTTATAGGTAGTCCCTTTCCAAATCACAACCATTAAAACCCAAACTAAGCATTCAACCAATGTCGGGCTTCATGCTCTGTCACAATCACCCACATAAGAGAAGAAGCAAGTTTCGACTTGTTACAGCATGGCTTACCCATAAATGGGTTATGTGTTGACCACCAGGGAGACCCACAACCCATGCTGTCCAAACCTTGCAACCTGGAACAAACCAAATCCAATATGAAGAGTATGCTGAATTCCAAACTGAACAACTAAATAAACGCTGCCAAACCAGACTCGGAGACATACCTTCCAATGCAGCCAACCTCCAAAGCTCCATGCCACAGTGCATACTAGAGACAAATCTCACGCAAACATTTTACAAATGAACCAAACCATCGTGCTAGTCCAAACCCTAATCTTGAGACCCTCGATTTCCAAAGCACATTAAATTCGCCAACCTAAACTCCATTACTAAAAATCAGAACCCAAAATATATAGTTCATGTCACCCCACAATGCAATGCAACGTTTAATCACCCTGCAACATATAAACCCCAACATGTGTATCATATACTTAAGGTATAGCCATAATTCATGGACTATATAATATGCCATGAATGGCTTACCATGTGTTTTCAACCTTATACAAAAAACTTTAATAAACGAAGGGCTATGTTGTAATATGATAAGCCCTATACATTGTATATCATGTAAATATTAAAGTACAGGAGTAATTAAATCAAGGTCATAAGACCATAAAACCATAATGGTAACTAGTGTAGACGTAGTCCTAGTAACACCAGCCTTGCAAAAAACAACAACTAACAACCGTAATAATAGTCACTGGGATATGACTATAAGTTTGTTCGTCGTCCAAGCTGTGTGCTAGTGACACATGGGGAGTATGTCTTGTTCCTCTTTTATAGTCATTTTTTTGTCATCAAGTGCAACTGCATGCGACAAGGAAAGAAATGCATTTGTTCAATAAGAACTCAGTAAGACCTGTAGCGACAAGTAAAAACAGTTACCTTTCAGGTGTGTTTACAAGGGAAACAAGTCTCACCACTCCACCCCTTGAAAATACAAGTTAATTTAGAATTATTCATAAAAAAAGTAATCAAACTTTATAACCAATGAGTAAGAAATCAAAATAACATACATACATATAAATACATAACCGTCTAACTCATATATTAAGAAACATAATGAGAACATAGTATTACACTAATAACCACATCAGGAAAACATAGAGAAGGAAGTAAGAACAACTTATGACAATACAATGCAGTGAAACAAAGTATGACACATTCCACATAAGTTAAGCTAATGTCCAGTTCAAGTAGTATTTGACTGGCCTAACAAAAAAAAAACATATTTTGGGGACATTAAAGTATGCAAATATTGAATATGATTCTGCCACATCAGTATGCGAATATTGAATCTTCTTTTTCAACATTAGTATGTGAATGCTGAAACATCATCATCTACATCATCAGTATGTAAATACTAAAAAATCATCATCTACATCTCCAGTATGTGAATACTAAAAAAATCATCATCTTCATCATAAGTATCATCATCTACATCTTTAGTATGTAAATACTAAATGACCATCATCTGCATCTTCAGTATGTAAATAGTGAAACATCATCATCTGTATCTTTAGTATGTAAATACTGAAACATCATCATATGTATCTTTAGTATGTAAATACTAGAACATCATCATCTAGATTGACAGTATGTAAATACTGAAACAATCAATAACATCATTTGCATGTTAATACTAAAAAAAAATCATCGGTAGTGCTAGATCATCATATGCATTATCAACATAGAGATGATGGGACATCGTCATCATCATCATCATAAAAATTTTGAAGCAACCTCATCATCATCAACACAAAGTGTTGTGAATTCAACTAAATCAACATTAACAGCACAGGGTGCTGGGACCACAACCATATCAACAACAACACAAAGTGTTGGGACCACAAACACATCAACATCATCGACACAAGGTGTTGGGACCATAAACAAATCATCAACATCATCATACAAATGATAAAGAAACATAGTCATCAATATCAATATAGAAATATTGAAATTACCTCACCATCATGTGTATAGAAATACTGAAACTAGCTTATCAACATCAGTATAGAAATATTGAAACTACCTCATCATCTTCAATATAGATATACTAAAACTGTCTTATCAAAATCAGTATAGAAATATTGAAACTATCTCATCATCATCAGTATAGAAATATTGAATCTGCCAAATAACCATCAGTATAAAAATATTGAACTTGCTACATCAACATTAGTATAAAAAATAATCTTGCTACATCAGTAGAGGAATATTGAAACTATCAATCATGTCATCAATCAACAATCATCAGTATTAGAATATTGAACCTGCTACATCAGTGTAAGAATACTGAAACTATAAATGAATCAACAATCATTAGTATGAGAATACTGAACTTTGCTACATTAGTATAGGAATAATGAAACTATCTTAGCAATCATCTTAATGATCATCAGTGTGACAACAAAGAGACTATCTAGAAAAAAATCTCAACAATCATCAGTATAACAATATTGAACTACAAATCTCAATAGTCATTAGTACAACACTACTGAAGCACAGTATAACAATATTGTAACAACCATACTGCCCTATAAATATCTCAGAGCAGCATCATGGTGAGTTCTCTGGTATATCCACTCAGGCATTTTGTCTAACTTACTAACCTGTTTGAGCCAACAATCCTAGTTAGACAAATAGATCTTCCAGTGGACCAACAAGCCCTGTCCTGGTTTACAAACCCACTTGGGTTAAACTGATCTAGCCAAACATACTAATCCCCCTAGGATGAACATGTCTCGTCTGACTAACCCTTTCAAGCTAAACACTCATATCTAGAATTACCCTATTCTAGAGTGAGCTACTCACCATTGCATCCTTCTTCCATTTACTGTCACTCCCTCTTTCGAGAGAGGTCCTTTTGGACTACAACAATCTTGTCTCGAAAGTATTCAAACTTTACATGAGGCAGAGGCTTAGTCAACACATCTGCCACTTGTTCCTTTATAGGAACATACTTGAGCTTTATAGCTCCTTTGTGCAACATGTTCTTTAATATTCTCTTTGTGTACATCCACAACCCATCATACATTTACAACTTGCATCATTATTCTTTTATGGGTGATTTCATACAATCCTTCCTACAATTCAAATACAATTGTATGATTAAAAACATTTCGTAACATATTCATAATGACATAAATATGTATGTCATATAATCATGCAATTATTTTTTCTAATGCATCAATAATCTATATTTGGTAACTTTCTATATGACCTCCATCTTGTCAAGGCATTATTTCATAACTAGCAATGGAATGGTGTACAACAACATAAGCCACTTACCCATCACTTGCATATTAGTAGTATACTAGAAATATGATAATATGCATAGTACATTTCCTGAATCTAGAAACATATATATGTACACATCTTGAAAAACTAGATATATAGGAAATGGCAATTCGTATACTTATCTTTGTTTGTTTGGTAGACTCCATCTCAATCACTGTCTTCTTGAACTATTGGAGTCTCTGCCAAATGTGTTCAACTTCATCGTTTGATTCTGAGGACCTGTTCCTATCTTGCTCATGATTGGAAATACTAAGCAAGTATTATTAAACCACAGATCACATAGGACTATTTATATGTGTCCTACCAGTGCATCCCTTCTTATCCAATGACGAAATGGATAACAGTATAAGCTTCATATTCATCGGTATAAATCTTCTAAATCATATTGCTCATTACTTGAGGAATATTTACTTAGGCTTTCTTCTCATCTGCAATATATTCATCCTTGGTTGTATTGAGAGATACACTCTTCTTTTTGCAATATGTTGGAGTATGTAGTATTATCAAATCAATCAAAGTCAGCATACCTTTCGAGTACCCTTTAGGTACCAAATCATTTTCTCTGCATATTTTAATTGGCTAAGTAAAATGTCTTTTGGATTTCATCATACCTCCAATCTCAAGAGTCATGTCAATATTATCGAACTTTGAGATCTATTGTAGTCACTCCCTTTGAGGTGGAGCACCATCCTCCCTTTGCATCTTGTTGCAGCTGCAACATTTTCCCAAAATTCTAAAAAAAATTTGGGACCCTCCTCTACTTTGAATTAGTTTGATTTTCTGCCTTATCTTGATCTAATGACTTTTGGAACATTTTCAAACGCTTGGGTAGCTCTATCAATCGATCTGATGTTTTCCTTAACGCTTAAATTAATCCCATGCATAATCGAGTTTATCGTTGCTTTTTAAATACCTTTTAAGCCTTCCTAAATCGGAAGTTAGTTCATTTGATTTTCGCGCCGTTACGGAGGTCTGTGCCTTGTATTTTTCCACCGTTGCGGACGGTTTTTTGGTTCTACGTCGATCATTTTCCTAGCAGTCGTCGCAGACGGATCCTCGTTCTGGCTTCCTCCATTATGGATCAATCTGGGTTTTGATCTTTTGTTTTCACTGGCTGTGTATCGGAGCCGTTTACCTTCGTTCTCTCCGCCGTTGCGGACAGCGTCTTGTTGTGAATGTCCGCCGTTGCGGAGGAGTCTAAGCTGTCATTCCCCGATCCTAAAATCCATCCGATGTCCGATCATTGGTTTTTGTTTCACCTTACCTGTTCGTCGTTGTGGAGGAATTTTTCATTCATTAGCCGATCCTATAAGCTTTCGACGTCCGATTATTATTTTCACGCGCCTTGCTCACCGTTGCGGACGGTTTGGTGCTGTGGATTTCTGTCGTTGCCGAAGGTTGTGAGTTCTTACCCTCTGATACGGATTTGTTTCTCGTCAATCTATTAAGTCGTCACACGTGCGGCCCAGTTTTATATATTCGGGGACATCGTTTTATTTTTCTATTATTGTTTTTTGGTGCACAGCGCTGTCGCCATTTGAGCTGTTGTCTTCTCGAAGGACCCTCCTGTCGGTACGCTTGCATCCAGGTGGCAACCGTGGAAGCTTGGACGTTGTCAACCCGCTCATCCTCCCGTTGATTGCATTGTGTTTTCCAGGTAGGCTCCTTTGCATTTTCTCCTTTTCCGTTATCCTATTAGTGGGTTTTCTGCGGTGGTATGGTATTCCCCAGTCGTTTTTCCTCATACCGCTAGGTTTTGAGCCTTGGTCTTATCTTATTGTTGCCACGGGAGGATAGTATAACCATCGGAATAGCCAGGTTTTTCCATCATTGTTGCTTACAAGACCCACGTAGAGAGGAAGAAGGGGGGGTTCGATGCGGACAGCCATCCACACCGGGACCCCTGTGCAAGGATGTTGAGTAGGGGCAGGTTGAAGGCCATATCTCCCTGGTAGTTAACTTAAGTGGTTTGGTGCTTCCCAGTCATTTGACCTGCGTTGTCCCGTGCACCCTGTTCACACCTAATTTTTTTCTAGCCGTGGCCGGAAAAGAGTTTAATTTTGCAGCCAGTAGTTGACCATTGTCTGCTCAGGTAGTTTCCTTGATATAGCGGCCGTTTGACCTAGGACTTTCTGTGTACTGTTATTTCAAAACCCCAACCTGTGAGAGGGTGTATTCGCGGTGCTCTTTCTTCATGGTTTTCCCCCTATCCGTCTCGCGCATTGATTTGCTAATGGAATCTGCAGGGAATGGAATGTGGGGTCGAATTAATGTAATTAATTTTTTCCTAGCCATATGGTTGAATTGTTGGTATTTAAAGCATGGGTGACTTGCGCAGTCATACTGCATATAGCTACCTTCAATCATCTCGTTCATTTCTATACCTAGACTAAACCCCTGAACTCTGTGCATTGCATTTTAAATGGTCTAAGGATCAAAGTTTTGTTGTACATGTATACAATTACTTCACTAAATACTACCGTATAGGAAAATAGCACATAGCGTAGTAATTTAGTTTTAATGCTGGCCCGAATATAGCTGATAAATTGCTCAGGATCATGTAGCAGCAGTAGATTGTTCACTCTATTGCACAAGACTGATTTGCTTCATACTAGGTATAGATAAGGTCACGGAATAGTGTACACCAGTTTCAGCAGTTCTGATAGTCAAGGCATTTTTGGGTTATACATGCATGCATTTGTTCCTCTACTTGCTACCACATTAAACACCTAAAAATGACACTATGCATATAGATGTAATTTTATTGCAGTCTAGAAGATGGTTGACGGGATGTTTTAATACCATACAGAAATGTTTTGCATCATGCTGAGATATAGACAAGAGCACTAAATAGTGTGCATTTGGTCAGTCAAGTTATGCGAACTTATATCTTAGTTTCATTAACTAGTTGCTGCCATGATATACATAGAAATAATAAAGTACTGCACAATGCCATGTAAATGTATGCACCTTGAATGTCTCATTATTACAATGTTATATGTGGCAGGAAGAAGTCGAGTCCACCATGTCCAAAAGACAGAAGAAGAAGGCCCCAGTGGTGGAAGAAGTACCAGAGGCAGAAGTTGAAACAAAGACTGAATACATATATGAAGACACCCAATGTGTTTCTGGTGTGGAGCCCGAGTACAAATGGGGTGACATATACAGATTGATTTCCCACAGGGAGGTTCCCGACATGGGCCTCGAAGAAGAATCTATCTATGATAACATAGAGAAGTCTTCTATCATGAAAGTTGCCACCAGACCAGAGCTGTTCCCATGCTCTGAGGTAATTGGCTGGATTTTTCCCCATGTGAATACAACCACAATGATCATAGGAAACGATGAAGGACAGGGCTATGCTACATTTAGCCCTGGATATGTGGCTTTGTCCTATCACCTACCAGAACCCCAGGTTTTCTTATCTGACAATTGGCTGGACAGCATCAGAATGGACCTAGTGGAAACTCTCAAGAAAATTCTCTTGTAGGGAAAGCTGTACCGATATAGACAGTCCGGTGAGTATGATACATCGAGCTTGAGGTATCCCTACCGGTTTATAGCTCTAATGCTAAATAGGATCTTTGGAAGAGCTCAAGGCAGACTCTTCAAGATTGAATGGATACCTATTATCTTTCATGTGGCATCCGAAGGAACAATCTTCAATTGGGCCAGCCTTGTGTCAAGCAGTCTGTCCTCTTACTTGGCTGCACCTTTGGGAGGAGAAGCCAAGAAAAGGTCCGAGTTTTACATGAGTTCAATACTGATAGATTGGCTACTGTGTAACCAGCCCTTCCCTAGTCTCAAGTGTATCTGGGACAGGGAAAGAATGCCTGTGTATGCTACAATAGACCATTGTGGGCTCATCAGTACCATAGCCATTACACAGAGATCTGCGAGCACTTCATTATGCAACTCTATGCGCTCATTTTCCAGAAGGAATGTGACTGTATGTCAAAAGGTTCCATGCAGGTAATAGGAGAATATGCTGATTATTTCCTCACTGAAAATGGCATGTACATCCGAATGTATGGAGGATCAAAGACTCCTTTACTGCTGCCCAAATATGCAATGGATTATATAATCCATAAAGGGGCAGTCAGGCAGGTATTCATTGATGGAATAGGTAGTTTCTTGTTCCAACACAAGAAGACTGCATACCCTCCTTTACCATTCAGGCTAGGTAGCTATAAATTCACCAGGGTGAAACAAGATGTCGAATTCATAGAGGAACTAGGGAAGTTCCATTTTGGTGAGATGCCTTTTTGAAGGAATGATACTCACGGTAGAGTGATGGAGCACTGTAAAGAGAATAAGGTGTTTTTCGAATATACCCATCATTTCGATAAGGAAGAATCTGTCTTCCGGAATGCTCCAAACATGACGGCACTAAACATAAGATTTAAGAATAAAATCACCACCATAGGTGGGAAAGGTGAGGAGTAGAGAAAGGTTGAAGAAGGAATTAAAAGGAGGAATGAAGAAGCTCAGAGGTTGGAGAAGGAAGCTAAAGACTGGCTGCAGAAGGGAGAAGAAGAAAAAAGTAAAGTTGCTCAAGAAGCAGCTAAGAAAGCTGCCCAAGAAGCAGCTGAGATAGCAAAAGAGATAGCCAAAGAAGCAGAGGAAGCAGCTAGACAAGCAGCTGAAGAGGCAAAGAGAAAGCTTAAGGAGGAGCTCCAAAGGCAGGAGGCTGAAAGAATAGAGCTAACACAGCATTCAGTCTCTGAAACAGCAGAAGGGAAGACCCAGGAGGAGGAAAACCCCAAGGTACAGATCTCTCAAGTACCCGCTGCTAGCATCCCTATGGCCCCTTCGCTCCAGCTAGTGCCTTTCATCCAGAAAAAGGGTGAAGAAGTCCCCGACTTCAATACTGTCTATTATGAAAGGGCCACCAAAAGAATAATGAAAAGAACGAAAAGGAAGGTAGAGGCACAGGATATGCCTGGCAAAATGATAACAGATACTGCTGTTATGCTAGGAACGGACCTAGATCCAAGGCTTACCATAAGGGCTGGGACTGCAATACTACATGCTTCAGAGGATAACATAGATAAGGTGATGACTGAACTAGAGTCATACAAAAAATATTCTGCCCAGTTGAAGGATACCTTGAAGAGAGAGAGAGAGGAAGGAAACAGGTTAAAGCAGAAATTTGAACACTTACAGAGAGAGATGAAGACTACTGAAGCTGATTTGCAGGCCCTGCATGAAGAGAGACAGGCTCAGGAGACTACACAAGAACACCTTGAGCAAGTGCAAGCAGAATATCAAGAGTTGAAGAAGGCAGAGGAGCAGTTGCTGTGAAAGGTGGAGGACCTAGAAGAATAGATGAAGATACTTGAGCAGGCCAATGATTTGCATTCCTGGCAGCTTGCCTCTCTGACCGCTGATCAGGAGGTAGAAAAAGAACAACAAGTAGATCTGCATCCTTTCAAGGAACATATCCTGGCTCAGAAGGCTAAAATACTACAGCTGCAGACCGCTCTGGAAGACGAGAGATGCAAGGTCCTTGAGATTGATAACCGGTTGGAGGAGATCATGGAAACCTCCTCCTACTTCGTAGATAGATCCCAGGAAGTTATTGAAGTTTGGAATACCAGAATGGCAAGGCTAGAGAACAATGCAGAGACTCCAGTAGAACTACCAACCAAAGACCATCAATTGCTTAAAAGAGATCATGACCTAGTAGAGTTCGGTGTCAGCACTACGGAAGACTTCAAGAAGACCGTCAAAAGGGCGTAGGGAGCATGCTCAGAATACTTCAAGAGGCTCCTTAATACATTCAATTGGTGCCAAACAGACGCTGAACATAAGCTTGATGAGTTCCCAGACCATGAAGCCTTCATAGAGATATTGCATAGTAGGTATCAGGATACAGAGGCCAGAACGCAACAGATCAAAGCCATTGATGACCTGGTTTTGAGGAATGAAGTGGGCCACGAAGCCACAGTGTGGAGGAAGTTCCTAGAAAGACAAGCGGGGCCCTCTTCTTAAAGGATGTGTCATATTTATATTTTGTAATATTTTTTGTAAAAAATAAAATGTTGGGAAAAAGCAAAGCGTTGGGAAAATGAAAGGTTGGGAAGCCCAAAGGCTACTTTGGGAAGCCCAACCATTTCACTCTTTTTGTATAAATGTAGTAGAATAAGAAGAGAAAAGGGATTTTTTCCCAGTAAGACTGGAGGACATATTGTAAGAAGAACTATTTCCTTTTGCAATAAAAAATTACAGTTTGCATGTTGGAGAAAGAAATTGTGAAATTTCTTGATGTAATGCAATGGATGGCGGAAAGATGAACTACTTTATTTTTTCAGCTCATGTCCATGAATCGTGAGATCGTTCTAACTTTATGGCCTATGTCTTGTTGGATGATTTCTGATTTATTTTTGTTGAAAGTTCACCAAGACTAATGTATGTTGCTTATATAACAATTAGCTACCTGATTGTTAGAACACTTTTCTCATTCCTATGTTGCAAATATGAATATCATCTATCTGTAATTTCTGTTTATCATACATGGAAATCACACATTACTCACAAATAATCATTATTTGGGCTCCCCCGGGATAGATAGATAGGTGATTAGATAGTTAGTTGATTTACTTCATGGCTGCATATGTGATTTAGATGTTTGTGAACCTAAGACGAGAGGTAAGAACCTGCGCATCACATTGTGTAGTTCCTGGCATCTGTATCACCCTGCATTTGTTAGTTAGGCATTTACATTACATACATTAAGTCAAAATAGAAAAAAACTCGGTGGACTGGGCCGCAACCGGTAAAACCTTTTTTTTTGTTACCTTGACCTATAGCATCCGGACCGCAAACCGGACGGATTCCCTACACCAAACAGTCAACGGGCTAGTTGGGAACGTTGATTGGGGAGAATCCTTTACTGTTGTCGCCTGCGAATTTCCAGGCCCCAACATAATTGGCGCTAGAAGGAGGGCCGCCAGTGCATGGATGGCCGTGGAAAATTACTTTTCCCAGGATTACCTTACCAACAGATATTTGAAGCTTTCAGCCCGACCCAGGTACTCACAGGTTCCAGTTATACCTTGAAGCAAGAAATCATGTTATCATCCTGCGTTTTCTTTGCTCAAGACTCTTGTTCCCATAGCTGATCTTATGGATGGCATAAATGTAAATCATCCCAACCCATTTCCTGCTTGGAGAGCAAGGTCTCCTTTAAACCTCACACCTCCTTTGCATAACTTGCCTCAAGCCTTTGACAAGCTGTTGCCTAAGTTTGATCCCAAAGAAAGAATTGTTGTAGATGACCACTTGCAAAGCTTTTACTTGGCTCTATAAGGATTGAGGGTCGGGGAGTATGAAGATGTGGTCTATAGATTGTTTCCTCACACCCTCAAAGGAATGGCAGCATCCTGGTACTTCAGTTTACCTGCGAATTCTATTCCTGATTGGGACACCTTTGAAAGAATTTTCAGAAGTAAATACTCACCCCAAAAAACTCATGCCTCATTAATGAAAGGTCTTGGTTTGTTAAGAAAAGAGAGGAATGAAAAGGTACACAAGTTCACTCAGAGATTCTCAATATACTTGAAGAACTTCTCTGAAACTGACAGACCCTCCGATAAGGTTTTAATTGAGTATTATACATCATCCCTAGGGCCTGATCTGGCTATGTTTGCCAAGATGAAATCCAAACCCACATTAATAGAGACTTATGAAGAGGCCGAAAGAGTAGAGGCTAAGAGGGAAAGTGTAGAAGATTATCCTGATCTACATGGAGAGAAAACTGCAGATAAAAGAGTTCTAGTGTCGTCCAAACCCAGAGAGGAGCACTCACACAACCTTGAGGGAATGATGAAAACAATGCAAAAGATTTACAACCGAATAATAGACCTGGAAAAGGAAAACGACATTTAGAAAAATGATAGACCCTACTATTCTAAAAGAGAGGATAATAACCATTGGAAAATCCCTTCCCAAAATTCGGCCTCAATAAATATAACAGAGATAGGGGGGGATAATTTTTGTACTTTTCACCAGTAACCTCATTCTGATAAGAAGTGCCCTCAATGGTTGAATTCAATATCTTTGGTAATGAATAAGTTGTTGGATTCCAAATTGACTGAAGACAGTAGTAAAAAAGGAGGTAAGGAATAGACCATAGAGAAGGGAGAGGATGATGCCATGCTCTTATGGAATGGTGTTTCGCTTTTCAATATAGAGGAATATGCCCTCAAATCTCAATATACATCTCTAGCCACAAAAGATAAAAACCTAGAAATTAAGGGAAATGCAATACTTCCAAAGGTTAGAAATCTGCGAGAGACAGTCAGGAGGCAGGCAGAGGTGATTTCTAAAAATGACATGTCTAAAGCCACTGCTTGCAAATAGAACACAGAGCCTCTTGTTCTACCAGCTAAATCTATGGAAGATGATGAGGAAGAAAAGAATGGTAAAATTAAAGAGGAGATTCCCACAAAAAACCAACCTGTGGAAGAAAAGATCGAATTGATTAGGACAAGGAAAACCAACGCCCCACCTTTCCTTTTGACCCTAGAAATGCTGAATCACAATGTGCATAATTGTTTGGTGGAATCTGGATCATCGATGAATGTTATGCCTCTGGCAGTTTGCAAAAAACTTAATGGAGAGCTAAAACCTACGCTTTGGGATGTCACTCAACTAGATAAGACTAGTGTCAAAGTAGTGGGGGAGATGGAAAATGTGCTGATTCGATTGTCTGCAAATGAAAGGATATGTCATTACATTGATATTGTAGTAGCAGACATACCTGACGGATATGGAATGATCCTAAACCGAGATTGGATAGCAAGACTGAATGGGTACTTTGCTTCAGCTTGGTCTCACTTATGGTTACCTCAGAAGGGCAGCCCAAACATGATTAAGATAATGAGAGAGCCCTATATGAAGCACAATGTCACTAAGCTAGGAGAGGGAAATGAATCCGCTGAGTCTGTTTTGGGAAATTATCTGACTGAGTTTGATTTTAGACATCTTACTCCAAGAGAGGCTAGTCATATGACTGGTACTCAGCTTGAGCTCCTTCAAATTCCTCAGGCTGTGAAAGATGATTATAAAATTCTGAACATGTGTTCAGTTTCAAAAACAGCGCAGCTAGACCATGGTTAGATATCCCGTGTCTGTTTTCTATCCCACCCATTGACTCTCTAAGATTTAAAAAAACAATATTTTCAGGAGTGGGCAAATGTTTTCTTTCTTTGTTTTTGTACATAAATAAATTGTTTGTTTTCTTTGACGCTTGAGACTGTTTTCTTTTTCTAATTGATTTAATCTTGTTTCCTTTGATTTATTGCTTTGCTAGTTTTTCTTTGGTTTTCAATAAAGAGGCAAACTTTTGGTTGCAATGGAAACGTCAAGGTTCTTTATTAACTGAAATCTTGAGAAAAAGACTGTGCTTTAAAAAAATAGAATGTCTTCTAGTAGCAGTTTTCCTAACTGGAAATGCATTCATTGAAGTCTTACTTAATCCCTGTAAATAACTCAGAGGTAAGAGAGGTCTGGAATACTATTTTGAGGCTCCATCCATTTCACATCTTAAATACCCAAGGGGGTGACAACAAAAGACTCACGAAAAGGAAGAAGAGTAAAACAGTATATCATATTTAAATGATCCCATGTCATGTATATTCAGAAAAGCAATAAGCTATCAAGAGTAAAAAATCCTTAAAGAAAGCATTACGTATCAAAGAAACATAACAAAGAATGAAGTACTGAATGGCCATAAGATCCTCTGCATCCGTGAACTGAAAGATGAAGCACATTGTTCACACAAAAGGGCACTATGGGATAGAGGATCCTGAATTAAAATTCAGTAAGAAAAGTCCTACAGGAGGACTCATATCAAAAGAACGAAAATTCAAATAGCACAAAAGTGCAAATTGGCATGGGAATGAGGAACAAACGGATAATACTGTTCACACTCTGTTACAATCCTGTGGTGTCCAAGTTGGAAACTCCCTAAGGACAGGAAAAATAAACCTCACCTATTTGGCCTCAAAAGAGTTATTCAGACTGACAATATCTCTGTGTTACCTTTTCCCCAAACAATAGACTACTCTTCAATGATTGAAATGCTTAAATTGGCCAACCCGAGGATAAGGAATTCTAGAAGATTTCAAATTTTATTCAGACAGTATTGCACTAGAAAAGAGTTAATTCAGAAATCTAGAGTTCACCAGGTAGTTGCCAATTGTTGCAGCTGCAACATTTTCCCAAAATTCTAAAAAAAATTTGGGACCCTCCTCTACTTTGAATTAGTTTGATTTTCTGCCTTATCTTGATCTAATGACTTTTGGAACATTTTCAAACGCTTGGGTAGCTCTATCAATCGATCTGATGTTTTCCTTAACGCTTAAATTAATCCCATGCATAATCAAGTTTATCGTTGCTTTTTAAATACCTTTGAAGCCTTCCTAAATCAGAAGTTGGTTCATTTGATTTTCGCGCCGTTACGGAGGTCTGTGCTTTGTATTTTTTCGCCATTGCGGATGGTTTTTTATTTCTACGTCGATCATTTTCCTAACCGCCGTCACGGACGGATCCTCGTTCTGGCTTCTGCCGTTACGGATCAGTTTGGGTTTTGATTTTTTGTTTTCGCTGGTTGTGTATCGGAGCCGTTTACCTTCGTTCTCTCTGCCGTTGCGGACGGTGTCTTGTTGTGAATGTCTGCCGTTGCGGAGGAGTCTAAGCTGTCATTCCCCGATCCTAAAATCCATCCGATGTCCGATCATTGGTTTTTGTTTCGCCTTACCTGTTCGCCTTTGCGGAGGAAGTTTTCATTCATCAGTCGATCCTATAAGCTTCCGACGTCCGATTATTATTTTCACGCGCCTTGCTCACCTTTGCGGACGGGTTGGTGCTGTGGCTTTCCGTCGTTGTAGAAGGTTGTGAGTTATTACCCTCCGATCCGGATTTGTTTCTCGTCGATCTATTAAGTCATCACACGTGCGGCCCAGTTTTATATATTCGGGGACAACGTTTTATTTTTCTATTATTGTTTTTTGCTGCACAGCGTTGTCGCCGTTTGAGTTGTCGTCTTATCGAAGGACCCTGCTATCAGTACGCTTTCATCCAGGTGGCAACCGTGGAAGCTTGGACGTTGTCAACCCGCTCATCCTCCCGTTGATTGCATTATGTTTTCCAGGTAGGCTCCTTGGCATTTTCTCCTTTTCCATTATACTATTAGTGGGTTTTCTACGGTGGTATGGTATTCCCCGGTCGGTTTTCCTCATACCGCTAGGTTTTGAGCCTTGGTCTTATCTTATTGTTGCCGCGGGAGGGTAGTATAACCATCGGAACAGCCAGGTTTTTCCATCATTGTTGCTTACAAGCCCCACACAGAGAGGAAGAAGGGGGGGTTCGGTGCAGACGATCATCCGCACTGGGACCCTTGTGCGAGGATGTTGAGTAGGGGCAGGTTGAAGGCCATATCTCCCTGGTAGTTAACTTTAGCAGTTTGGTGCTTCCCAGTCATTTGACCTGCGCTGTCCGGCGCACCCTGTTCACGCCCATTTTTTTTCTAGCCATGGCCGGAAAAGAGTTTAATGTTGCAGCCAGTAGTTGACCATTGTCTGCTCAGGCAGTTTCCTTGATATAGCGTCCGTTTGACCTAGGCCTTTCTGTGTACTGTTATTTCAAAACCTCAACCTGTGAGAAGGTGTATTCGCGGTGCTCTTTCTGTGTGGTTTTTCCCCTATCCGTCTCGCGCATTGATTTGCTAATGGCACCCGCAGGGAATGGAATGTGGGGTCGAATTAATGTAATTAATTTTTGCCTAACCATATGGTTGAATTGTTTGTATTGAAAGCATGGGTGACTTGCGGTGTCATACTGCATATAGCTACCTTCAATCATCTCGTTCATTGCTATACCTAGACTAAACCCCTGAATTCTGTGCATTGCATTTTAAATGGTCTAAGGATCAAATTTTTGTTGTACATGTATACAGTTAGTTCAATAAATACTACCGTATAATAAAATAGCACATAGCGTAGTAATTTAGTTTTAATGCTGGCCCAAATATAGCTGATAAATTGCTCATCATCATGTAGCAGCAGTAGATTGTTCACTCTATTGCACAAGACTGAGTTCCTTCATACTAGGTATAGATAAGGTCATGGAATACTGTACACCAGTTTTAGCAGTTCTGATAGTGAGGGCATTTTCGGGTTATACATGCATGCATTTGTTCCTCTACTTGCTACCACATTAAACATCTAAAAATGACACTTTGCATATAGATGTAATTTTATTGCAGTCTAGAAGATGGTTGATGGGATGTTTTAATACCATACAGAAATGTTTTGCATCATGCTGAGATATAGACAAGAGCACTAAATAGTGTGCATTTGGTCAGTCAAGTTATGCGAACTTATATCTTAGTTTCATTAACTAGTTCCTGCCATGATATACATAGAAAGAATAAAGTACTGCACACTGTCATGTAAATGTATGCACCTTGAATGTCTCATTATTACAATGTTATATGTGGCAGGAAGAAGTCGAGTCCACCATGTCGAAAATACAGAAGAAGAAGGCCCCAGTGGTGGAAGAAGTACCAGAGGCAGAAGTTGAAACAAAGACTGAATACATATACGAAGACACCCAATGTGTTTCTGGTGTGGAGCCTGAGTACAAATGGGGTGACATATATAGATTGATTTCCCACAGGGAGGTTCTCGACATGGACCTCGAAGAAGAATCTATCTATGATAACATAGAGAAGTATTCTATCATGAAAGTTTCCACCAGACCAGAGCTGTTCCCATGCTCTGAGGTAATTGGCTGGATTTTGCCCCATGTGAATACAACCACAATGATCATAGGAAACACTGAAGGACAGGGCTATGCTTCATTTAGCCCTGGATATGTGGCATTGGCCTATCACCTACCAGAACCCTAGGTTTTCTTATCTGATGATTGGCTGGACAGCATAAGAATGGACCTAGTGGAAACTCTCAAGAAAATGCTCTTGTAGGGAAAGCTGTACCGATATAGAGAGTCCGGTGAGTATGATACAGCGAGCTTGAGGGCTCCCTACCGGTTTATAGCACTAATGCTAAATAGGATCTTTGGAAGAGCTCATGGCAGACTCTTCAATCTTGAATGGATACCTATTATCTTTCATGTGGCAACCCAAGGAACAGTCTTCAATTGGGCCAGCCTTGTGTCAAGCAGTCTATCCTCTTGCTTGGCTGCAGCTTTGGGAGGAGAAGCTCAGAAAAGGTCCGATTTTTACATGAGTTCAATACTGATAGATTGCATACTGTGTAACCAGCCCTTCCACGGTCTCAAGTGTATCCGGGATAGGGAAAGAATGCATGTGTATGCTGCATATACACCGTTGTGGGCTCATCAGTACCATAGCCATTACACAGAGGTCTGCGAGCACTTCATTATGCCACTCTATGTGCTCATTTTCCAGAAGGAATGTGACCGTATGTCAGAAGGTGCCATGCAGGTAATAGGAGAATATGCTGATTATTTCCTCACTGAAAATGGCATGTACATCCGAATGTATGGAGGATCAAAGACTCCTTTACTGCTGCCCAAATATGCAACGGATTATATAATCCATAAAGAGGCAGTCAGGCAGGTATTCATTGACAGAATAGGTAGTTTCTTGTTCCAACACAAGAATACTACATACCCTCCTTTACCATTCAGGCTAGGTAGCTACAAATTAACCACGGTGAAACAAGCTGCCGAATTCATAGAGGAACTAGGGAAGTTCCATTTTGGTGAGATTCCTTTTCGAAGGAATGATACTCACGGTAGAGTGATGGATCACTGTAAAGAGCATAAGGTGTTTTTCGAATATACCCATCATTTCGATAAGGAAGAATCTGTCTTCCGGAATGCTCCAAACATGATGGCGCTAAACAGAATATTTAAGAAGAAAATCACCACCATAGGTGGGAAAGGTGAGGAGCAGAGAAAGGATAAAGAAGGAATTAAAAGGAGGAATGAAGAAGCTCAGAAATTGGATAAGGAAGCTACAGACTTGTTGTAGAAGGGAGAAGAAGAGAAAAGTAAAGCTTCTCAAGAAGCAGCTGAGAAAGCTGCCCAAGAAGCAGCTGAGATAGCAAAAGAGATAGCCAAAAAAGCAGAGGAAGCAGCTAGACAAGCAGCTGAAGAGGCAAAGAGAAAGCTTGAGGAGGAGCTCCAAAGGCAGGAGGTTGAAAGAATAGAGTTGACACAGTAGTCAGTCTCTGAAATAGCAAAAGGGCAGACCCAGGAGGAGGAAAAACCCGAGGTACAGATCTCTCAAGTACCTGCTGCTAGCATCCCTGTGGCCCCTTCGCTCTAGCTAGTGCCTTTCATCCAGAAAAAGGGTGAAGAAGTCCCCGACTTCAATACTGTCTATTACGATAGGGCCACCAAAAGAATAATAAAAAGAACGGAAAGGAAGGTAGAGGCACAGGATATGCCTGGAAAAATGATAATAGATACTTATGTTATGCTAGGAACGGACCTAGATCCAAGGCTTACCATAAGGGATGGGACTGCAATACTACATGCTTCAGAGGATAACATAGATAAGGTGATGACTGAACTAGATTCATACAAAAAATATTCTGCCCAGTTGAAGGATACCCTGAAGAGAGAGAGAGAGGAAGGAAATAGGTTAAAGTGGAAATTTGAACACTTACAGAGAGATATTAAGACTACTAAAGCTGAGTTGCAGGCCCTGCATGAAGAGAGACATGCTTAGGAGACTACACAAGAACACCTTGAGCAAGTGCAAGCAGAAGATCAAGAGTTCAAGAAGGCGAAGGAGCAGTTGCTGCGAAAGGTGGAGGACCTAGAAGAACAGATGAAGCTCCTTGAGCAGGCTAATGATTTGCATTCTCAGGAACTGAAAAAGCAACATCAAGATCAGCTTACCTCTCTGACCGCTGATCTAGAGGCAGCAAAAGAACAGCAAGTAGATCTGCAACCTTTCAAGGAACATATCCTTGCTCAGAGGCTAAAATACTACAGCTGCAGATCGCTCTGGAAGACGAGAGATGCAAGGTCCTTTAGATTGATAACCGGTTGGAGGAGATCATGGAAACCTCCTCCTACTTCGTAGACATATCCCAGGAAGTTCTTGAAGTTTTGAATACCAGAATGAAAAGGCTAGAGAACAATGCAGAGACTCCAACAGAACTACCAGCCAAAGACCATCAAGCCCTTAAAAGAGATCGTGACCTAGTAGAGTTCGCTGTCGGCACTATGGAAGAATTCAAGAAGACCGTCAAAAGGGTGCAGGGAGCATGCTCAGAATACTTCAAGAGGCTCCTTAATACATTCAATTGGTGCCAAACAGACACTGAACATAAGCTTGATGAGTTCCCAGACCATGAAGCCTTCATAGAGATATTGCAGAGCAGGTATCAAGATACAGAGGCCAGAACGCAACAGATCAAAGCAATTGATGACCTGGTTTTGAGGAATGAAGCGGGCCACCTAGCCGTTAGTGTGAAATTCTTGGAAGACTAGCTTCGTTTGAGCCCAGCAAGGGTCGAGGCTATCAAGAATCAAGCTGATAAATTTGAGATAAGCATTCAGTTTTTGGAGCCTAGCACTTTTGAAAGCATCACAAGTGAAGCTGCAGCATGGAGGAAGTTCCTAGAAAGCCAAGTGGGGCCCTCTTCTTAAAGGATGTGTCATCTTTATATTTTGTAATATTTTTTGTAAAAAATAAAGCGTTGGGAAAATGAAAGGTTGGGAAGCCCAAAGGCTACTTTGGGCAGCCCAACCATTTCACTCTTTTTGTATAAATGTAGTAGACTAAGAAGAAAAAAGGGCTTTTTCCCCAGTAAGACTGGAGGACATATTGTAAGAAGAACTATTTCCTTTTGCAATAAAAAATTATGGTTTGCCTGTTGGAGAAAGAAATTGTGAAATTTCCTAATGTAATGCAATGGATGGCAGAAAGATGAACTACTTTATTTTTTCAGCTCATGTCCATGAATCATGAGATCATTCTAAATTTATGGCCTATGTCTTGTTAGATGATTTCTGATTTATGTTTTTGGAAAGTTCACCAAGAGTAATGTATGTTGCTTATATAACAATTAGCTACCTGATTGTTAAAACACTTTTCTCATTCCTGTGTTGCAAATATGAATATCAGCTATCTGTAATTTCTGTTTATCATACATGGAAATCACACATTACTCACAAATAATCATTCTTTGGGCTCCTCGGGGATAGATAGATAGGTGATTAGATAGTTAGTTGATTTACTTCATGGTTGAATATGTGATTTAGATGTTTGTGAACCTAAGACGAGAGGTAAGAACCTGCGCATCACATTGTGTAGTTCCTGGCATCTGTATCACCCTGCATTTGTTAGTTAGGCATTTGCATTGCATACATTAAGTCAAAATAGCAAAAAACTCGGTGGAATGGGCCACAACCGGTAAAACCTTTTGTTTTGTTACCTTGAACTACGGCAGCCAGACCGCAAACCGGATGGATTCCCTACACCAAACAATCAACGGGCTAGTTGGGAATGTTTATTGGGGAGAATCCTTTACTGTTGTCGCCTGCAAATTTCCAGGCCCCAACAAATCTGTATTAGGACATTGGGGTCACAGGTAGCCTCCTATTTTGTTAGTCTTCTTTGTATCCATCTATGTCACTTTTCGTTGTCACTAGATATCAGGATCCTTCATTTCAAACTTTGTTTCAAGTTTTCTCTTGACCTTTATAGGATTCTATATTCAACCTAGTTGTAAAGGTTGGGATCTCCATCACTCTAGTTGATCCTCAAGTTTCTCATGTGATTGAATGTGCTATCCCATGGGTTCCTATTGAGCTTGTACAAATCCTTCTTTGCATAGGTGGTTCTCTGTAGATAGTCTCAAACCATATAGGTTGTTTGATTTGTTCTTTTACTTTGATTACACCAATTTTTTAGTGTAATATCCACTACTGGATGTGTGACTAGTCCCTAGAGTAGTGTCTTTCCATAGTCAACTCTCTCTGTTGATAGAAACCACAAACCTTACTATGTATCTTTTGATACTTCAATCGGCGGTATACTTGATCTTAAAGATCTACTTCATAAACTTTCCCTTCATGTCTTGATCTCATATCCAAGCATCATTCTATATGATCGGCTGGTACTTCTAGAACATATCATCCTTCCATTCTTCCTTCTTGGGACATTCTTTCACAAAGTGTCATTTTTCATCACAACTGAACTATTGAGTTGTGATGTCCTTCTATTCTTGGAAGGAATGTTCTTCCTTCTTATTCTTTCTCTTCTTGTCCTGAGTTATTAAGGCTTGGTTGTCATCTCTTCTTTAATCAATCATGCATTTCTCCATATATGATCTTCCTACTAGAATAACTCTCTTAACTGAATTTGGAAGACCATTCATAGTTGTGATTTATGCTTCTGTTTCTTTGACATTGTCTTCGATGGCTTCTAATTTCTCCTTGAGATGAGATCTTCTTGTGAAGTAATCATTATATGTTTTCTCACATTGCACCTTCACATTCTTGAGTTGAGTTTTCATAGTCATCTTCATACATTTTTTTCTTTGTATCGAACATATCCTTGGGATCCTTCAAGGATGATACATGTGAGATCCAATGGAGACATAAACACTCATCTTTGTTTTGACTAGTTCCTTCTTTTGCTTTACTTTCACCTCATCTTTGTCTAGATCTGCCTCATCTTTATCTAGATCTGCAACTTCTTTGAAACAGTTCTTCATGGCATGCTTCTTAAAATATGATAAGAACTCTATAATTCCATGGTTTGAATTTCTTCACTCTTTCAATCTTGTCCTCAAGATTCGTATTGTTTGTCATTATGATAAAAATGGATAGAACTTACTAGTGTGAATGCTTCAAATTGATGCTTGCTTGAAGGATATTTTGAAAGACTGCTTCTAGTGGGCCTAGGGTTTGATAAAGAAACCCTAATTTTTCAATTTTGGTATATTTCAGATCTAATCGAATAGAAAGATGCACCTCCTCAATGAAAGCTGAGCAACATGCGTATTTTCCCAAAACTGTGGATAGAACTGCAAAATATCAGATGCCCTAGTTTTCTCTGAAAGCAGTGTTAGGTCAAAAAATGAAGGTCCACAAAAAGAGAAACTTCTTACATAGAGATATGTGACCTCCTGGGGTGAATTTTATGGTCGTCCTTCTTCAATTGATTTCTGGAGGGAAGTTCCCGGAACATGAAGATGTATTTTTTCTTTGGTTTCTTTTGCAGAGATGACTGATATTGTTTCTACTATAGCTATGATTTTTCATCTCTTTAAGGTCTAAAACTTCATCCTAGAATAGTCTTGTCTATCTTATCTCCAACCCCATAGGTTAGAGCAGAATTGGATTCGGTAGGTGGGACTTATGGGACATTTACCAAGGTGACTTATTTCAATACTATTGAGCATAGCTAACTTGTACGGACTGCCACATGTAATTGTTTCACCTTCAAGGTTTGAAACCATTTACCACATAAACTACAATATGTTCCTTATATGGAACAGTATGTTCCCTATATGGAACATCTTACTAAATTTCATTTGGACCTTCCTAGCCTAATATATAGCGAGTCTACCTAGGTCACTTGTTTAACGATGAATTCTCGGAGATATTGGAACCCTACATTAGAGGAATCATATATCCCATATTATAGAAAATATGACGCAGAAAATTTTATAGAGAGTACATAGGGAATTTATATTTGGTCTATAAACTTTTCGACTCTTTAGAATTCTCCAATCGCAATATATAGCTAATGTCCCAAAATGACTAGTTTTAGTATTTTAGGGTTTTGAAGCATGAAATCCTAATCTTCAATAGTTGTAGCAGAGTTTCGGCTGCACAAAGAATTATTTCAGAGTGGATTTGATACCATGTTATAATTTTAATGCTTATACAAGATCTAAAACATTTAGCATCGTGACATCATAACCATAAGCAAAGGATCACTAAAACAAAGACAAGTACATCAATACAAGAGAACACAAGAGAACACAATGATTTTCCTCGAGGAAACCACAAGGGAGAAAACCCTGTAAAAACTTCCTTAGTATTGAATTCGACCAAGACACTATAAAACCCCAGCAACAAGAATAGTTTCTCATCTTCCACAGTAGACTCTCTCTCTCTCTCTCAATGCTTGAGTGTAAGGTGTGTCTAAATGAGAGAGGCACCTCACCTATTTATATTCATTAGGTGAGTGCCTCAACTAACTAACTAAGTCGACCAAGTTCCCTAATTAGGGTTGACCTACCTTGGAAGACTCAAAATACATTTTATATAATACTTATGTGGCTACTATTTCCCCAACTTACAACAAAGGGCTTACCTCATGAATTTTACATGACCAATTACATCAAGGACATTGTTGAATGGAGGAATAACATAGCCAAAGGAGAATACAAAAAAATTACAATAGAATATCTTATGAAGTTACAATACTTTAACATATTACCCTTATCTGCTCCATTTACTCCCTTCCTACTCGAAACATGGGTCATGTCCTTTTCACACTCAACAAAACAAATAATAATATTTATTCTTGATTATGGTACACGTCAATAAATTTGATTATTTTATTAGGTAAAGACCTACCACATCATTTTCACTTAAATTCACGTCAGTGCTACAAAATAGGAAGTTATTGTTTAATAAAATAATTCAACTCAATTTTTGGCATAGAAATGTATACTTCGAGGATAGAACCATAAAATAATATTG
>LPNX011035356.1:68581-117769 GCA_001517045.1 Pseudotsuga menziesii
ACCATATTATCTCATAATTAACACTAAAACAATTTATGTTTATTACTAATTAATACTCATTTATCAACACATTCTAATTAATTAAATTTAATCGTAATTAATTGTAATTAGTCCTAATTAATATGGATTTGTTAACACATTCTAATTAATTCTATTTAATTATAATTAATGGTAATTAATTATAAATAATCCTATTCAATATGGATTTATTAACACGTTCTAATTAATTATAATTAATCATAATTAATTATAATTAATCCTAATCAGTATTTATGGAATTATTTAATGTGTTCAACAATGGAGCATTAATTATAATTAATCCTTTAATTAGAATTTCTGATCAAGTTGATAATAACCTTATTTAATATAATTAACACCAATAATACGTACTTAATGATTTAGTAAATCTAGTATTTCATTCAACAATTAAGTAAGTCAAAATATTATTAACATTATTTTATATTTATCGGACATAATCCACAGTTAATCCCGATCATAATTAAACAACCATTCATTACTAATTTGACATAAAAATTATAATTTCTTAACTAAATAGATAATAGTAATGTAATTAGTCCTAACTATGACGTATGAATTCCTAATCAAAATAGTTTAATATTAATTCACACAAGCTTGTACATATGTAGACGATTTATGTAAGCATAGATAATGCTTGCATACATTGTGTAGATACACTAATAGTACACACATCCTGTTGGATTTTATCCCTCCTCCACAGATCCTAACCCAGTTTCAGTCCCTTCTGCTCAGCACAACAAAGGCCAAGCTATCGGCTCAATGGAGCAGAGTTGAGTCAGTAGCACCGGCGACGCAGATGGCGTCTCACATGAGATATCTATCTTGAATTAGTTACTTCTAGAACCATGTTTCTGTAGTTGGGGGGGGGATTTATGATACTTTGGACTTTTACCAAGGCTCTCAATGAATTCCATGGGTTGATTATTTACGTTCACTATTATTCAACAGTTAGGATGCGACCAAGCTTTTCTTATGCAACTTATTATATCAACAGTATTTATGCAACATAATCGTATTCAACTAATACAATGCGAATGATATACATGTATTCATATGTAATAAAATATATAATCATTCATTCAATCCAACATTCACATATATACACAGAATATAACATGGAAACACAACTGGAAAGAAACCACAAGGTGCTCTTCATCTAGCATGAGGAAATATATGCATCTTTCATCTACGCACTAATATGCAAACATTGTTCTAGATATTATTCTCTATATTTATAGTCTCTTCCTCCCTCTCATTCTCTATTATATTATCTTTGTTCTCTTACTACTTTGCTCTACTAATGATCCACACACATCTTGGAGTGACTCAACCTTTCCTACTCTTCTGCACACTCACCTATAGATCCTTTAATCCAATGCACAAAACAATACTATCTGATAAAATACAGATCTATCAACCAAAATATAACAGTCAGGAGCTAATGAGACTATTAACTTGTCTAATTGAAGTCAAAATCGAGAGTCTAATCCACATGCAGCTTGGGTTCTCTCCTTTATAGTGTCATTATAGACTCAATACAGACTCAATACACACTCAGCACATGCTTGTTTCTTGTCACTTTCTCACATGACTTCCCATATCCATCCAACAGGTTGTCTTTCCTATTCTGTTAACACCTAAAGAGAGGTACAAATGACCTGACTTACACATATCCCTTCATGTGTGCAGTTTTCCACCGAATTTATCCCAACTCATACCCACAACCGTTGATGCATTTCACTTTCTCTGTATTATGCCTTAGTGTCATTTTTCAGTCATTATTCTACTTGCATGCCTTCTTATGTTGATATTATGTCATACCTTCCCTTATCGCACTCCTTCCTTCTGTTGTGGCTTCCTCTTCTTCCACAACTTCCTCTCCTGGTCTATCTTCCTCTTCTTCTTCCTTCCTTTCACCGCCTTTGTCACATCTTCCTTTCTCTTCTTTCTTTTATGTCATTACTTTTTTCGTAGCTCCTTCTTCTTCTCCTTTATATATTCTCCATGCATAGGCATAATTATGAATGAATTTTTCCTTATTGTCCCTAGGCCCAACAGCCCCCCAACACTCACTGTGTGGCTCGCACCGAGCCACTTGAAGCTATTCCTCCTTGTTTTTACTTGCGCTGATTGGGATATGAAAATATTCCAGGATTTTCACCACTCTCTCTACTTCTATGCGCACTTCTTCTTCTATATTCCGCAATTTCTCCACCAAATCAGAACTAACATGTTCTTACATGACTTTATCCACTAATGTTTCTATATTGGGCACCTTCTGATGTACATTCTTTCATGTATGTTCCTTCTGCTTCTACTACTACTATCATTGTTTCTAGCATATGTTTCTATTGTCATTCTTTCTAGCATATCTTTTAGAGTAGTGGGAAGGAAGAGATGGGAGACTTATCAATATCATCGATCTTCCTTATTTCCATTTCTGGCTTTAGCTCAAACTCATCCTAGGTTTTTCTTTCCTCCATTCAGAATCTTCCACTGCATTATCCTTGAATGAGTAGGCAACATCAGTATAAACCTTTGAGCTTGCAGCAGTTGGAATATCTAGTATAAACTCAGTGTTTTTCTTTGCTTAACTGCTACTAAAGTATTCCATCCTATCAACACCTTACCTTCCTTCATTGGAATCTTCCAATTAATATTTTCTTGAAAGAGTCATCACCCTTATGTTTTCAGTTCTTTGTAGAGATGTTGGTAATGACAGTGGCCTCTGTTTCTCTTTGTCGCTATCCAACAACTAGTTAAGACCGGTGGGTTCTACAAATAGATACTATGCACTATGGAAATTAGTTCCATAGTGTTATATGATGTATTTTGTGGGATTTACTTTAGCCCTTGTATTCTAGTCATTTCTTCTTCACTCTTTCTCAGGAATATTGAGACAATGTTTCTCTTGCGGGAATGAGAACACTTCCTTATTTCCAACTCTGGTAGTATGGTTCATAATGTTAGTGAAAGAAGGAATAGAACTAGTTCAATTTCCATGCACCTCCCTACTTGCAGTGGAACATATCATACAACATTTTTATCAACCATAACAAGAATACCAATTTCAAGGGCCCCCGAGGGAACTAGTACTAAATCTCACAGTCACCATTCTTCTCCAATAATATTTCTTCAGCTGTGGGTGTTCCTACAAAAATTCGTTCTGGTATTTTATGGGAGGTAATTTGAACATGAGGGAAAATAAAAGAATTATCCACGTGTTCAACTTGTCAAATATTCACATGCATCGTCATTGAGTAGTATCATGGAAATATGATCTGTCATGTGGGTCACCTGTCTAAGTTAGTATGTTAACATTGCCAACTACATCGCTCCCTTTTTGTTGTGACGTCATGATACTTATGATTGAGGGGATGATCATATTCACTTCTTGTCTACATATTTTAAGGACTGCCATCTTTCTTGTCAACAAATTTTGTACTTAGTGTGTCAGTGTCACATCATTTCCTATCAATGTTCTTTCATGTGGTAAATTTGCTTCTCTATTCAAGCACCATCAACTTCTTATTGCTCTCCTTGTGACCCACATTTCCCTTTTGAAAATGGTTTCTATGTTGTGAAAGGCCAATTTCCTTCGCTGAAGATTTCTAATCTTGGTGAAATACCAAGTCGATATAACTTTGCTCCCTTCTCTCTCTTTTTTTAATTTTAATGCGAACTAGTTGCATTCATCAAAATAAGGCTTCAATCAGCTCCCATTGATAGGCCATCTCACCTCTATACCAACCAATTTATCTAACTTCAATGCTTCCTCGTCATTAATTTCATTAAGAACATATGGTCCTAACCAATGTCTTTTCAACTTTCGTGGATGATTGAAAACTTTGTTGTCGTACATAACAACAAGGCCTCCAACATCACAATTATTTCTCTTAATGTGTGTATCATGCTATCCCTTTTTCTGTTTCTTTTCTACATTTTGATGAAATCCCGCAACAAAGCGCTCTTATTCCAAGTGGATTAGTTGAAACAATATCTCTTCTACAACATCAACATCTGTCATTTTTCGTGATTGTGACAAATCTCAAACTTGGTACAATATATTCCATAGGCATGGTAGCTTCTTGTCCATAAACCAAACTGAATGGTGTATGACCTATCAAATTCATACATGTTGTGTGGTATGCCCATAGCACTCTAGAGATGTTTTGATCCTAATCATCTCTTTACGCATTGCAGACCTTTGTTAGTCCATTTTCCATAATCTTGTTAAATGGTTCGATAGTTCCATTTGCTTGCAGGTGATATGGAGTTATTCTTCTATGTTGTATATGAAATTCATTAGTTAGTTCTTCAATCAATTGATTAACAAAATATGTACAGTATCGTTGATCAATATCTTTGGGAAACCAAACCTTGTCATAACATTTTGAAATAAAAACTTTGTAGCTGTTGCAGTAGTACGATCCTTTACTGGCACAGCTTCTTCCCGTCTGGTTAGATAATCAATTGCAATGATAATATAGCTTGTTCATGTGTGTTTTCATGCTGGACATATAGGTCCTACGAATTCAACATCCCATTTATCAAATTCTTGTAATGTTATTTTTGGTATTAGTGGTATTTCATCTCTTCGGGATGGCTTCCTCATTCTTTGACAGATATCACAGTTGTGACAATAATCTCGAGCATCTACATGCATAGTAGGCCACCATAACGCTTCCTGTAATATCTTGCGCAACATCGCTTTTGATGCATAGTGTCCTCCCACGACACCAACATGTGCTTCACTTAATATCATCGATCTATCATGTTCTAAGACACAACGTCAAAATATTTCATCAGGACCCATTTTATACAAGTGTCCATCAATCAACTCGAAATATGTAGCTCGTACTACCAATTGTTTCTTTTATTGAGTGGTAAACTCAATTGGCACATGATGTGTACTAAAAAAATGTATGATATCTTTATATTGATAATCAAAGACGATTATGGAAAATAGTTGCACATCTGGAAGATTTTCTTCCAAACTTGTGGGTTCTTCTCCACTTTCAATTCTTGATTGGTTGTATGGTCCTAAATTCAACCAACTGGGTTTAACAATTATTTTGAAATTAAATCGGTGGAAGAGAAGCAACTGACATATATCCCCCCCCCCCCCCCCCCAATAATGGTTTAGTGACCAAATATTTCAGTGCAGAATGGTCCTTGTACATCTTGAAATGTCCACCCAGTAAATAATGTCTAATTTTTTGCAGCGCATACACCATGTTTAGCCCTTCCCTCTATTAAAGTTGGTGTTTGATTTATATATTCAAGAAATGAGTCTAATATTATTAATGCAGTAAAAAAGGAATGAAGATACACACTGAACAAATCAAACCACACATAAAACTGATGAGTATAGATCAGATAATTACAATATCATGTTCATTAATTAAATCTAGTGTTACAATAGTTTACATAAGGAATAATTCGAATATACCAACTAGATGTGACTGTACCTAACTGAATAGCTAAATCAGGATGTCTTAATCAATATCGGAGTCTAAATAGTTAAATCCAGGTGTCTAAAAAACTCACACAATAATTAATAAACAGTTAACTTAGTCTTAGCTTAAGTGGTAGGTGAGCAAAGGCACCTAATACACATGCATCCATGCATAACTAGTGCTAATTGAATTGATTTTGATGTAACTGAATGTTCCCCACACTCTAGTAACTAGTACATGTGGCTCCATTAGGCCATGTGGACCCAATGGTACTAGTAGACTTAATTAATTAATTAAAACTCCTAAGTTAGGATAAATTAATATAATAGATAGTTTGATTAAGGGAGGATTAATAATCCTAACATCCCCCCTAAATCCTAACTTGGACAACTGTGGGCCCTGGAAACAAGGCCATAAGTCACCCATATACAACATAAAAGACATAATGTTGCTTAATTCAATCGAGGAAACAGGGGAAAACCTCATGGGAACCCCCCCCCCCTCAAAATAAGCAGAAATAAGAAAATGCAAGCTATCTTTATAAGAAAGAAGCTTCCTCGTTAGAAATATAGCTTGAGAAAAACATTGCTACAAAATTGCATCTCTATGCAGCAGCATGGTCCATCTGTGCAGCAGCATCATGAAGCTGTGCATGTGAACCTCTCAATGTTCTTATGAACTAATGAATCTATATGTTTCTTATGGATGGTGAAGGTAGGGAATGATCAAGTTTATTCTTATGTGGGCCATGTAGCTGATTGTTCACCATCATCAAGTAGAATCAACCTGGAACCGTGTCGGCCATGTAGATGATATACATTGGACTTATGGCCATGCAGTGCTTCAAAGGGAGTGGCCCCAACCACTAATTTATGTGGAACTCTATTATGCAAATACGAAACACAGTTAACAACTTCATCCCAAAGAGGAGGAAGATGTTTGGCATGGAGAAGCCACGTTGTCGTCTCCTTAAGTGACCTGTTCTACCTTTCAACCACACCGTTCTGTTGTGGTGTGTATGGAGCCGAGTGTTCCATTATAATCTCCTCTAATTCATAGAAATTATGGAAGTATCCTTTGATGTACTCTCCTCCTTTATCAGATATTATAGACTTGATACTTTTACTAAAACTGTTCTCAACCATATCCTTAAAAAAATTAAAAGTCTCAAAAACTTATGATTTTTGTTTCATGAAGTAGTTCCATCAGTACCTAGAACAATCATCAATAAAGGTGAGGAAATACCTGCAACCATTAATGGATTTTGTGGGAATAGGTCCACCTACATCACTATGTAGCATATCAAGTATAGAGGTAGCTCTATGTGCCTTCCCAACATCATACTTCTTTTCTGGATGCTTACCTACCAAGGAACTAGCACATATTCCATCGAAAGTTTGGATGGAAGGCAAACCTTCAACCATTTTATCATTGTGGAGTTGCTGGAAATATTTGAAATTGAGATGGATAAAAATCTCATGCCAAATATTTCTGGTGTTGTTGGCATGAGACAATAAAGTTGTAGGAGAGACATGTAATAAATGTGAGAAATCATAATATTTAGTAGGGTGATTTGCAATACCTTTTGCTATGAGCTATCCTATGACTTTTTCTGTAATATCAATTGTTTCTGAATCGAATGTAACTCTGTTGGGAGAGCATGTATGAGTCATCTGATAAACAAACAACAAATCAGTTGCAAGGGAGGGCACATAGAGGACATTCTTGAACTCACCATGCTTCGCTCTGACTCGGAGCCTTCCCTCTGCTGGGGAATCATCTCTCATGTGAATATTAGGCCCCTTTGATAGTGTGAGGGCCGAGAAGGATTCTTTGGAGGAAACCATGTGGTTGGATGCTCCAGAATCAATTATGTATGTTGTAGACTGAGTAAGTCTAGCTTTCAAATAATGGCACCTTTCATCTTCTTATTCCTATGGTTCTTCATCACGCTTCGTTGCTCCTTGTGGGAGAGAAATGTTATACTAATTGACGAGAGTGGACAGTTGATCAATCTTCTTCTTCATATAATGATCTTCAATATGGAAACCCTTTGCACAATATGGAAATATCTTCTTTTCAAACTTCTTCTTAGAGCCGGAGGCTCCTTTTGAAGTCTGTTGATTCTATTTAGGCTTCGAATGAGCTACTTCAAGCTCCTTCTTCTTTTATTTCACTTTGGATTTCTCTTTGGAAGAATATGTCACTAGAAGAACTTGATCTTTGGAGGTCTTGATGACTCCCATTCGAATCAACTTCTCTTGCTCCTTGATCAAGGACTTAGAAAAGGAATCAAGTGAAGGAATTTTGCAATCTAGAAAGGAATCCCTTTTCAAATGGAAGATTGAGACAAATACATAATAATCTGGTTCGATTTTGCTGAGAATGGAAAGCACATTTTTCTCATCCTTTCTTTCTATTCTGCACTGTCTGCATTGAAGTGAAAGAGACTTGAATTTAGTAAAGAATTTATCTACTATTTTGAAATTTCTAGGATTTAAGGCTACCATCTCATTCTCTAGGAGGTGTCCCCAAAGCTCATCTTGTTTTTTAAACAAGTCTTCAATATTCTCCTAGGATTCTCTGGGTGTCCTCAAACCTTCAAGGTGGAAGAGGATACCTTTGGATATATGAGTGGATAGATAGCCGAAAGCTTCATCTAATCGGTTCAGAAACTTATTCTTCTCAACTAGCTTATGGGGCTCAACCTCCCTTCCAAGTATTATCTTGTAGTATCGAAGCTTGCACAAGGACAACTATATATATACCTTCCAATCAATGTAATTGAAGAGTGTAAGGATCTGAGGAGTAGAAGGTAGAGAATCCAAAATTCTCCTGCTGGAAAAACACAAATTTTCACACAAGCTATATAGGAACTGTATAGTTTCACTGCAAAACACTAAAAAATTCGAACTATGTTATAATCATGGCTTCCCTCTTGACATGAACATGTTTTTAGGGTCTGTCATTCCTGCACTACCACTCTGAATAAATTCAGAGGAAGCGAGGAACCCTTTGCAGGAATTCTGTGGAAATCGGACTGCTTCTGATGTTCAATGGAGAGAGACAAACATGAAGCCATATTGATATGGCTCTGATACCATGTTAAAATTGTTGTTCCATTTATATATTCAAGTAATGAGTCAAATATTATTGATATAGTAAAAGAGGAATGAAGATACAAACTGAACAAATCAAACCAAATAGGAAACCGATGAGTATAGCTTAAATAATTACAGTATCATGTTCATTAATTAAATATGGTGTTACAATAGTTTACATAAGGAATAATTTGAATCCATTAGGAAATAATTCGAATCTACCAACTAGATGTGAATGTACCTAACTGACTAGCTAAATCAGGATGTCTCAATCAATATTGGAGTCCAAATAGTTAAGTCCATATGTATAAACAACTCACACAATCAGTAATAAATAGTTAACTCAGTCTAACTGAAGTGGTAGGTGAGCAAAGGAACCTAATCCACATGCAGCCACGCATAACTAGTGCTAACTGAACTAATTGTGATCTAACTTAATGTAACTAGAAATTAACTAAGACTAACTAGTTCCAACTCCAACTGATTGAAGGAGGCTAGTGTCGGGACCCCTAGTGGCTCCTAAAATGTAGGGATTGATCTAGGAGGTGCCTAAAATGCTACATGCAAGTGCAGTCAGTGTCAGTTAGCCTCTAGCAGTGTTCAACACACTCTAATAGCTTGTACATGTGTCTCCATTAGGACATGTGGACCCAATGGTAATAGTGTACTTAATTAATTAATTAAAACACCTAATTTAGGCTAAACGAATCTAATAGATAGTTTGAACAAGGGAGGATTAATAGTCCTAACACCCTCTCTGTTGTGGTGTAATTTTTTTCTATGGTTGGTAACTTCCTTCTAGCAAAACCAATGGGGTGATCAATCACCCCCTTCCTTGGCCACACCAGTACTATGCCGAGTGTGATAGATGATGTATCGACATGAACATGAAATTCTTTTTTCAGTTTTGAAATACAAGTATTGGCGCAATAGCCATCTTGTTTTTTAGTTTGTCCAAAGTTTCTTGGCATTCTTCTGTCCACTGAAATTTAGTGTCTTTTTTCAGCAATCTCTCCATTAGGGAAGTCGACTCTGCATATCCCTTGATAAACTTCCTGTAGTATCTTGTATGTCCTAATTTTTCTCTTAACTGCTTAACCATGGTAGGTGGTCATAAGTCGAGGATGATGGCAATTTTTCCTGGATCGACCAAAATTCTATCGTGATAGACCACATGGCCTAAGAGAGCTCCAAAAGGGGCACACAAAATACACTTCCTCAAATTTAGGGAAATTTGATACTGGCGGCATCGTCCCAACATTATTCTAAGATTCTCTATGTGATATTTTACCAAAACAAATAATGTCTAGTCATCAAAGTAGACTTCAAGAAATTTGTGTATAAAATATTTAAATGCAACAACTATGATTCTAGAAAAAAGTGTAGGCACATTATTCAGTCCAAAGGGCATTACCATGTATTTGTAGAATCCTCACTCTGTACCAAGCGTAGTCTTGTATCGGTGCTTATTTGAAATTTTTAGATGATGTTAGCCCAAGAATCCATCAGTGAATGAATACATTTCTTGTCCTCCGACATTCTCTAATACTTCATCTCTGAATGGAGTCACAAATGGATCATGCTAGCAGGCATCATTTAATTTCTTCAAGTCAACTCAGATTCTCACTTCAATTGGATTGATCCATTATGATTCTTCAATAGGTTCTATCACACCTTCTTCCAGCATTTAGTCCATATCAGCTTTAACTTTTTCTTTGTAGCACGGGTTTAATCTTTACGGTTTTTTTTTACTGGTTTTGCATCGGGTGTCAAGGGTATATTCATTTCACCAGAGGTCCTTGACTATTCCTTTCATTTCATAAAATTTTGTACGGAACATATCCTAAAATTTATGCAGTAAGTCAGTTATCTTTCCCACAGTCTCATCATCCCAGTAATATCCAATATTAGCAAACTTTGGGTTTTTAGCTGACGCAATATTTACTTTATTGATCTTGAGTGGACTTAGGAATTCATCACTAGCCATATCCACTCCTTCCACTGCAGGCATACCCTTTGACTCAAGTATGTTTATCTCAAGAGGATCATCATCATCCAATTCCCCTGTAATATTGTGACATTCCTTCAAGTTTTGTATTGTTGTGGTGCATTGATGGAAGTTGTTGCTGCGACTGGGATTTCTTCAAATATATTTTCCTTCATTTTTTATAGTGCAACATAAATTGTTGGATGTTCACTTACGAATTTAAATGTATGTGTGAAACTTGTAACTAATATTTCCCATTAGACAATTTTTTTTCGCAGCTCCACTTATGTATACCAATTTCATCATACCGTTTCCATCGTGCACATGAATCGATGAACCCACTCCAGTAGCAGATATTATTCCCATGTCCTATGACAATGTCCAATATGCTCCACATGATTTGTTAGTCATATATAATTTTGATTAAAATAACTAATCTCTTCCCCAAATAAAATCTCTAGTAATCATTTACATTGTTTCCACCCAAGATAGATGGTTTATGTGTACTCCACCATCTAACGGGCGTAGCTTTTAGTACATAGTACAAGGAGGAAAATCACTATGATTATGTAACTTTTTCTTCAAATTCCACCAAAAAATATGCAGGGTTGGGTAATCCGTGATATGTAGGCAGAGTGCTTGGTTTGGATCCTATCCTTCAGATGGATCTTCTGATTCTTATGCATCTTCTCATGGATATTTAATGTAGCATATTCTGCCAATTTTCCATGGCATCACCTCAATCGGATGTGAAATAACTTACACTCCACTAGCTCACTTTTCCATCAATTGTTTCATTTATATAGTCTTCTTTTGACGACATGATATTATACAACTAATCTATTTAATTGCCTTGACCTTCACTATTTACTGGCTCAACGTATCTCTGCCCTTTGAGTGGATCAATTAGCGCAACCACCCTTAGTTAAGAATATTCAAATGATAAGATTATTTTCTTAAAGTTTTTAATGGTTTTGTTGTTTATTTCCTAATCAATTATTAGTTGTGAAGGATATGGATTTGTTCCATTGACAATGTCAATTACTTTGAAGTAGACATATGGTCTTAAGCCTTCGACTTCTATAGGAAGTTGACTTAGTATACCAATTGGTAGAACCTTAAACTTGTTTGCAATCCTTAGTTGAATGGGATACTAGTCTAGTCATTGTTTATTCATCCTATCCCATGTTTTCTTTGTCCGCATGTTAACATCAGATCCCAAATCTAATATGATATAGTCCATATCATAGTCTCTTATCTACGTAGACATTTGGAGTTCTCAGGTTGTCTTCGGTCTCTTGTTGATATGGTTAACTCTTTTTTCAAGTCATGGGTCATCTATAGTTTCTTCTATTAGTACTATCAGTTCCATGACAACATATTTATCATTGATTACTGCTAAACAATTTTTGAAATTTTTTTTATTCTTACTAAACTTTTTCATTGGTTGCTTCCTAAATAGATGTTCAAATCGTTCACATATGGTTTTGACTTGTCCAGATATCGATGATTGATTAGTATCAACAAACTCTGTTCACACATCCAAGAATACTTCTTTCTCCTTTTGGACATCTAGTAGGGTTTTCTTCTTTGTCATGGGTCTCACCTACGGTTGTGCTTGTTGTGTATTCAGGTCTGCACCTGTCACACGAAACCCTCTTGTCATGACAACAATGTGAGGTTATCTTGGCTTAGAAAAAATCGTATGAATGTTCTGATTGGGGTTCGAATTCTTATTCAGCATCATATTAGTGTTAACGATAGTTTGAGCCTACCATTTCGCAATTAGTTGCGGAAACTGTTCAACATTGAGATCAAATCCTTTTCAATATGTACATGTTTTGGCAGGAATTTGGAAATATCAAGAAAAATTTCCTAGATGTCCTAGTTATAACATATGACTTGGCCTCTTCCATGACAAAATCCGCCTCCTCCTTGTTGTTTCCCTGGGCCTCAAAAATTTCCACCCCCCATTTGCAGAGGGTAGTGTTGTTGTTGAGGATACTGATTTTGTTGGTATTACAGTTGAGGTTACTTTGGTTGTCAACATTGAGTGGGATGACATTAAGGCTGTGCTTATTTATCTTGTACCTTCTCATCATTTTTCATTAAGTAGGTATCTATTTTCTTTTCTTGCAGCAACTAAAGTGCTATGGGGTCTTTTTTATCATGACCTACTAATTTACAAAATTTGTTGTATATACTTGCTGGTGCACTTAGAATATTCTGTAAGTATAGATATTCTTCAAACTTGTTCCCCCTAGTCTGGCATATCCTACACCAAGCCATCCCTTGGGTGTCTAATAGATTCAGTGCTCCTATTGTGACGTAGTTCATGAATGTTGGGAAATTATCTTTATGGTTTCTGTATGTTCTACATATTGTACACCATAGTTCTTCTTAAACTTCCTTTCCTCTCTTAATGTCCTGGAGCTGCACTGAAAGGTTGGACGGCTATGACTAAATCACATCATTCCCATGTGAATATCTCCAATCCACGAGGATTCTAACTTCATTGCTATCTCCAGTGCTTATTCCTATGAAACAATATTCGGTTTCATCAATGGGGTTTAGATATGTGGTAACAAGGTGGAAATAAACCATTTATTGTGTTGTACACCCGACATTTGAAAGCTCACTTTGGCCATCAATGTCTTAAATCTCTAGTCAAATTCCCAAAAATATTTTATCTATAGCTGCTTAATTTCGTTGATCTCAGTGATGCACTATGATTCATATTTTGGCTTCTAGAACTCATCTATCATATCCACTCGAATCTTGTCGAGTGTTTTCTAGACAACTCCTACTAGTACTATGGAAAATTTCATGTACTAGCCAAACGCACGACCTCGTAGAGTTGTGATCATCTATGCTTTATTGATATTCTCATCTTGAATCTGTCACATAGTCCACGCAGCTTGACAAAGGAACCAATGTTGTTATGGGTCCTCCAACCCATTTCCATTGAATATTGGTAACTTAATGTCATCTTTATCCATTGTATTTACAGTGGGTACAAGAAAAACAAAATTGTGGCTAGCTAGACTCCATTGTACGCTATTTAAAGTGTTAGTACTACTTATATGTACAAATTCACTTGGAGATAAGTCTCTAAATATTACCTTTGGCGATGTATGTGGTGTTGTAGGTGAGTTGTAACCATGTTCTCATTCTCAATGTTCAATTGAATCTTCTGACTCTTTGTCTCCTTCAGATATCAGGTTATATTCTTCTTCTTCATCACAAAACCCTTCGTCCAAGTACGACGCAAGATCGTAGCCTTCTTCTTCTTTACTTGTGTTGCAACCCCATCTTCCTAACATAGTCTTTATTTTCTTGCCAGATCTAAATCTTCTTCCAGGATTTAAAAATTTTGACTCTAGTTTAGATCCACTATCTCCTAGGAACATATCAATCTAGGGTGCATCATTTTTCACAGATTTTTGCTGATAGATACCCACGCTATTTATACAAAGTATTTTCACATTCGCAGAATACCCTTTTCACATACAACGATTTTTATCCACTTCTTTAAAGGTGACACATATCTAGCGCGTGGTCTTTGAAAAATATTCCGCTCTGCCTCATTGTATGAGGTTATTGTTTCAAAAAAAAACTCAGTAGTGTATCCCTTCAAAATATTGTCTACCCAAAAATCCACAACCCTCGAGAAATGTTTTCTCACACTTTCCAGTCACTCAATTAACTAAGGAGTCCACTCCTTTGTTTCTCCTCCTTGAAAATTTATTTGTTGGGATTCGAACTTAGACAACCATTCATGCAGCACAATGGGAAACTCAGAAAAGAACACCTCACGAATTTCTATATAGATGTACTGTCCCAACCACTCTATTGGGTTCCATCGAGATCCTTGGCTTTCTTTTTTCTCTGTGAATTATAACTACTTGAAATACACCAAATACTAAATCTTCAGTTTCGTTGGTTACCACAACATAGCCCTCACCACAATTATTCTAATGCTGGAAATGGAACCATTTGTTGGATTTTCTCCCTTCTCTAGGTATCCTAACTCAGGTTCATTCCCTTCTTCTCACTGCAACAAATCCCAAGATATCATCCCAAGAGAGAAGAGCTCAGTCGACAGCACTAGCGACACAGATGTCATCTCACCTGAGATATCTCTCTTGAACTGGTAACTGCAAGAACCATGTTTTCACAATTGGGTGGGGAATTTCTTGTACCTTGGAATTTTACCAAGGTTCTCAATGAATTTTGTGGGTGGATTATTTATGTTCACCGTGATTCAACAATTAGTACGTGACCCATCTTCTCTTATGCAACTTATTATATCAACACTAGTTGTGCACCATAATCGTATTCAACTAATACAGCGTGACTGATATACATCTATTCATCCATAAGAAAATCTATAATAATTCATTCATTGCAACACTTACACAAGTATTTCAAACACATTTAGTATTCACACATATACACAGAATATAGCGTGGAAACCCATCCGGGGAAAAAGCATAAGGTGCTCTCCATATGGAATGAGGAAATAGATGCACCTTTCATCTCCAGAGAAATCCAGAAACTCTGTTAAAGGTATTCTCTATATTTTTAGACTCTTCCTCCCTCTCATTCTCTTTGATCTTATCTATGTTCTCTTCCTACTTTTCTCTACTAATGATCCGCACAAAACCTATATCGACACAACCTTTCCTACTCTTCTGTGCACTCAGCTATAGATCCTTTACTCGAATGCACACAACAATACTAACTGAAAAAATACAGATCCATCAACCAAAATATAACAATCATGAGCTAATGATATTCTACCCTTGTCTAATTGAAGTCTATCTTGAGAGTCTAACCCACATATAGCTTGGCTTATATCCTTAATAGCCTCATTAAAGAATCGATCCATACTTGATACAGACTCAATACAGACTCAGTACATAATTTATTTTGTCTCTTTCTCATTAGACTTCCTATATCCAACCAACAAGTTGTCTTCCCTATTCTGGTAACACCCAATGGGAGGCACTAATGTCTTGACTTACAGAGATTCCTTCACACGTGTGATTTTCCACCGGCTCTAGCCAAAATCATACCCACGATCGTCGAGTCCTATCACTTTCTCAGCATTATTCCTTACTGTAAATTTCCAACCGTTATGCTACTTGCACGCCTTCGGATGCTAATACTTTTCCATACCTTCCCTTGTTGCACTCATTCCTTTTGTTGTGTCTTCCTATTCTGGCGCAACTTCCACTTATGGTGCCTCTTCCTCTTATTCTTCCTTCCTTTCACTACCTATGTCGCAACTTCCTTTCTCTTATTTCTTTTCTGTCGATACTTCTATTGTTGCTTTTTCTTCTTCTCCTTTAGCTCTTCTCCATACATAGGAAGAATTATGTATGAATTATGCCTTCATGTCCCTTGTTCCAACACATCGCACATCACACATAAATACACCAATTACTATTTGTCGACGTATACCTAAACATGAACCTGTTATGTATAGACATTAATTCAAATCATAATAATGTATGACACAACATAATATCCTCAGTCACAACATAAGAATCAAGCAATTGTTTCAACACACACAGTAAATTATGTTTTCCACTAAATCTCCCATGACATTTCTATCTACCTAATTCCTTCTACCCAATTCACAACTAACTTCCACATCCTATCTTTCCTTTTCTGGACTACCCTAGAGCATCAACTACATGGCCTGTCTCCAATTAAAACATGTAGATGGAAGTGTCTACTCCATCGACCAAGATTCCACAAAAGACACCTAGTAGTCATCATCACACACCTTGGGGATCTTGTTGTAACACAACCCTCACATGAATCTGAGTTTCGGGGATAAAATGTGGGTAATGCCTCCACCCCCCTAACATGACAAGGGACTTTGTCTACATCAACATAGTGACTTCGTTGCAACTGTTGTACTCAATTTTTGTCATCAAATGACCAACTTGGGTGGTTGAGTTTCCTGAAACCCTACACCAATGCAGACATCATGATAATAACAATAATCATGTATAACAATAAAAATTCATTCTCATACCGTACCTTTTGTAAATCATATTGTCGAGGTACTTCCACTTGGTAGGGCTCATCTATCACTTATCTCTTTTAAACCTATCGGTTAGTTTCGTAAAAAAGTGTCATGTAATCTTCAACATGTACATACATGATCTGTTAATACTAAAAACAACAATATAATCATTTGCACCATGCATCTGACATCATAATCATTTACTTGAACATAACTTAAATCGGTATCCACATACCATTATATAATAAATTTCCATGCTAGAGACGCAATCAAGACAATATCATACTTCATAATATTAACATCACACACACATATATATAATTTCCACAAAATAATAAATCCATATTTCCATAGTGTCATCAACTGACAATGTTCCACATTAATAAGCAAATACAACATATAGTGATAGTTCAGGAATTAAGGTAAAAAATGGGCATTACAAGGACACCAAAAATAGTGTTGCGTGCATAGATGCATGAAAATTAATGAGATAAAGTGTAAAAGAAAAAAATCATATATGTTAGACATCAACATTTTGGAGTGATCCAAGAAATAATCATACTGGACTACTATTGTGTGCACTATCCCTTGTTCAAATCTGATTGGATAAATGTTTACAAGAAAAATTGAATGAAAGTTGATGAAATTGGTATCACAATGGTGAATCTAAATAGATTCTTAAGGATAGAGTGCAATAATTGATACATTTACTCTAGAATCATAAGTGAAACAAATATTCTATGTACAAGATCCTACAGAGAATAATTGGTATGTAGTTCTAAAATGCCTTCCAAAGTGGTTGCGAAAAAGTAACACATATATAAATTGGTATGTATGTAGTTCTGAATTGGAGTATGGAAATCTATCAATTATTGTAGACTTTTAAGGAAAAAAATGCAAAGATTATGAAGTTGTAGGTGATGCTGACATGGATTATGTTTGACAATATTGTGAAGACACATGGTTGGATGATTATAAATAAGTACTATTGATGGTATTTTTATTCATTCTAATTTAATTTGTATCTATGAACATGCCACTTACATTTTCACACTCATAATTTTTTTGATTGTATTGTTTACTTGAATTTTTTAGTTAACTATTAGAACATGTGCATATTGAAAAAAAATGGACATAGATTTTAAATATTGTCAAATTTCACCACCGTATCCTAGAATCTTGAAGATTTCTGTGTTAATTTTCTCAGTTTTACCTAGTGGGATGGGATGATTTTTTGTGACCATGTTAAGTTCACCATAACGATCCATCACACAAAATTTGAGCAAAACCTAATTCACAGATTCCGATAAAATTGCAAACTGTATGTAGGTGTTCATGCCTAATTTATCATAAAATATGAATTAGTTTGACTTGAATTATATAGGTTTTTACATGTTACCTTAGAGCATATCCCCTGTAAATTTTGTGGCATTCCCATGCATGGTTTGCAAGATATGAGAAAATCAATTTCTGCACATAATGTAGAAAACACGTACTAGAAATGACGAACCTTTGGAATTTAACCTTTATTTTCCATTGTAGTTGAGTAATGCATTCAGACACACTCATTGTTATTTATAAAATCTTGCTTTTGTAGCATATATTTGAAACTTGAGTATTTTGAATTTTCACTTCTTTGATTTTGTTTTGAATAATTGAACTAAAACTGAACCATTCATGTATGCTATCAAATTACTTTCTCATGTTGCAAGACTACTAAACTTTAAAAATATATGTTACCATATTTTACATGAAGCCAACGCCATGAAATAATGTACTTTTTTAGTAGTTATCACTTGAGTTTGGATGATGATGTTGTTTGTCTTTTCTAGTGTCCAATGTTGAAAGGGAAGCATGGGACTTATATTTAGATATGTTTACATGTGAAAGTTGTGATTCTAATGTCTTACATTTTCTATAATGTGGGTTCCAAAATATCCCTATACATTGCTATCACGGGGTTTTAAACTACCGTTGTAGGTTTCTATCGGGAGGGTTCTAAATCGTCTTATAGGTAAGAGGGGGATTTCTAACCAACCTCCTATAATACTAAGAGGATAGCTACAAATTGCTCCCATAAGTTTCTATGAAGGGGGTAACAATTTCCCTCTTAAATGTCTAAGAGCAGGGTTTTTAAATGACCCTGTAACTCTCTATAAGGGGGATTTTTGACAAATCTCCCCCATAGATTTCAATAAGAGAGGGGGTCAATGGAAGGGTTTTTTAACAAACTCTCTCATATTTATATATGTAGGAGGTGTAGCGGTGGGGCTCCCAACTGCCCCTATAATCCTCTATTAGGGGGGTCACAAAATGGCTCCAAATGTAAGTTTCGAGGGTGGTTAAAAAAAATTCAACCACCACCCTTAAGAGAAAAAAAATTAGCATCGATGTGTTTGGGGATGGATTTTGCATAACTAACCTTATAGCCTTCAAGGTTTTTTGTTTTTAAATCCACCCACATAGATCTATATGAAGGGGCTATAACAGGGTGTTCATGACCTTCCTCTTAGAAATCAATTACGGGGGTCATAGATCACCCGTGAAAGCAGTTTTTTGGCACCATTTCTAGATTCTTTATAAAATTCCCTTAACGGAAAAAACCTTTAACATCGATGCCTTTAGGGTTTTTTTTCTTCACCAGATCCCCCAAAAGTAAAAATGCCCCCCAAATTCACATTTGGGGGAAGAAGAGAACTCCCCCAAAAGGTCCAAAATGTTTTAATGTGCCCATAAATCACCATAATTTTCTTTGAGGATTATTCAAAAATCATTTCGTCAAATCTGCACTACTGGCATATAATTTTCCATGTAGGATTCTTTAGTATCGAAGTAGACAACATAATCGTTGAAGTTAGGAGGTTGTGATTGTTGTCCTCTGCTTTGAATTGATGCTTGATAATATTACATGACTTTTTGTATTTGCTTTTCCCAAACAGACACACAGGCACACATCAAGATAGAAATATACAATAATTGCTTCGTGGCAAATACTTATTTTTCATTGCTACTAGAGTATTTTCAATACTTTACATGCTAACACAATTACAGTTTATATTATTGCTCCTTTAGTTAGACAAGGATATTTTGGATTATAGCCCTTAAGGATTCATTTTTTGGACTTTATCTACAGTATAAATATTTTTTTCTATGCATAGTCACATGTATTTCAACTATATACTACATTTTATACACAAACTAGGAACTATTTTGAGCTCAAAGTCCTCGATGGTTGATTTAGTAGTATGCATTGTGCCCAGATTAGAGGAAATTTCAACTCAAAATGGGCCTTTTAACTTTTATTCAAATTCCATGTCATCATGTGTTAGCCAATGAAATTGATTTAAATTTTAAATATCGTATAGGTCTTAAGCACTTTTTTAATATAAATTTGGGGATAGGTATCATAAAAAAAACTACTTTTTTTGTTTGTATTTTTGACATATCTCCCTATGTTTTTACTCAAATTTCGATCAGCAGAGCTCGTTGGATGCGGAATTAAATTCCGCATGCAACGAGCTCTCCCGATTGAAATTTGAGTAAAAACATAGGGAGATATGTCAAAAATACAAACAAAAAAGTAGTTTTTTTCTTTTCTTCCTCCAAAATTAATAAATATTATTTTATTATTTTAACTATTTTTTTATGAATTCATTTTAGGAGGCCCATTTTGAGTTGAAATTTCCTCTAATTTGAATATCGATGTTTAGGAATACTTACATATATATACATGTACCAATATAAATTGCGTTTTGTATATGATTTATAATCTTTTTGGTTGTATGCTATTTTCCATAGTGCACATGCCACTATTTTTTCCATATATTGCTTCTCTATAATGTGTTGCTAATTATGGCAAATTGCAATTTGACCACAGTCAGATATGTGGCCTACCCCACCCTTATCTTCATATATTGCGTATAGAAAGTACAATAATTTCGTATTGTGCTTAATGCAACAAGCATCCCAAGTGACCTTAATCCATTTATTTATTGTCATAGAATATGAATGCAGCTAATGTAATCATTAAAATAGATAATAGCCAAAGCAGTACTGGTTTACATATCATTTTAGATTTATGCACTTTATTAAAAATAATTACCTCCTCCATACACAACAATTTCATTTTATTGCAGCTATTGTTAGCTATTGTCTCTATCTATCGTAGTATAGTATAAAGGTCTTGATCGATTGACATGTATTCATGATTAACTACATATGTTACACTATTTTTCCATGTTTCTTTCTCATAGCATCTAGTACAAAGATCTCTTCCTCTCCCATTTCATCTACCACAAGTTTCCTTAATAGAAATATGGAAATGTAATGGCATCTATTTTTGGCAATGAAATCCATCTTTTGAAATGTTTTCTCTATTTGATGAACTAGAATATCAATAGAAACAAATGAAATTATTCTTTGGTTTAATGTACCTTGCTTCTTTGATGATCTAATTATGCTTGTTTTTTTTTTTGCATGTGACCACACCAAGTTCTACAACAATTACTACACATCATTTTCATGCTCTTTTTTTTCTTTACATTTTCCACCTAAATATGCAACCTGCATTTTTTACCGTAAATTGACCATGCAACTATACGATATTCAACCTACCGATAAACAACTACTCCATGTATTTTTGTTAAGAGAATTAATAAAAAAAACTCGGGATTTGGCTTATTTATCCATTTGTTAGATCAATTTGGCAATCTAGTATTTTTAACTATGGATTTATGCATTGCCTAGTTTATAAGAAGTTCGGACCCATTCATTACTTGTAGGTGTTTTATACCTTTTGTATTTTCTTTAGTTGTCGAAAATTTTGGCTTATTATTACTTGAAGCTCTGTCTAATGCATATTATATTTTGATTAAATTATGTTGATAAAATACTGGACTACACCAACAAATCCCATTGTGGGTTTTCCTTGGATTCCCCCATTGAAACATACCAACTTGCCTTCTCGACATTATATTAAAGATTACTAAAGTATCTAGTGTGTTGGAAATAAATAACCCTATTGAAAAATTCAGTTTTTTTTAATGTTTAAGAAAATTCATTTCCTGCATTTGTTGTTTTGTATTTGGTGCACAAAATAGACAATAATGTTGGTACAAAATTGACATTTGTAAAACACCTAAAAATTGTAAATAATTTTTTTTACACGCATTGCATTTACTTAGCATATTTGTATGTTTTACTTCAGTTGTTTTTAATATCTTTGTCTTGCTGGTTCAGACAGGTTTTGTGGATGATTTCGATGGCTAGTTCCTTCCTGAACCTTCATCCACGATCACGCAAGTGATGTACTTTGTTTATGCATGCCTATTTAATTATTTATATTTATGATAGGTTGCACTAGCCTAAGGCATGGTAGACTGTTCATGTCTTGACCGATCCCGTCAATTACATTATTTTTACAAGGCCTTGGCCTTACGGTAGTTTATACTATATGTGTAAAGATCTCCCCCTAATACTGAGAAGCTTGGGGTTTGTAAGTGTATGGTTCTCCATATGGTGACCTCTTGTTATTAATAAAAGGTGAGGGTTTACACACTTATGGTTTGCAGGATACTACATGTTTTTGGTCTTAATGCTTTTATTTGTAGTCCTTGATGTTCATGAGTAAATAATATTACATATGGTTTTAATATAATGTAAAGGATTACAATGCATAAACCCCACTATGCTTGAAATATGATTTTCATATATTTGAAGGCATAACACTATGCTAGGATTCCAACTATTTCAAAATGACCTTGGCCTAACCTAGCGCTAAGGTGATAGCATGATTTGAAGATCTTGTATTATGAATATATATTATGATTATAATGGAAAGGGGTGTGGACCTTGGAATAACCCACGGTGGGATTATAAACCACGGTCCTAATGCCACAAAGGTTCTAGCATATATATAACATGATCCAAGGTCTATTGTTAGATGCAAAGAATGGTTTGAAATGTTATAAGGTTTGTTATACTCTGATGTTCCAAGGCATAAGTCATACATTTGGCAATTAAATGATATTCATAATTTGGATTCGCATTGATTTGGAATTGTAATGATTCGACCATGCAATAAATGGTAGTTTTTTTTACATTTAAACATGCCCTGGATATGAGTTGGCAGCATAGCCAGACCCATGAGGAAACATGATATTGAATCTCTTCCTTACACTTGAAGGGTGAGATCGTTCAGTTTACATAGGGTTTTGTAAAATGTGTTTACTCAGTCTGAGCTTCACATTTTTGGTGTTGTTGCTTGTCGGAGGCCGGTTGAGGATCGATCTCTACTCTGTGTTGTTTCGACTTTGTTTTCACAGGGTTAATGGTGTTTTTTGGTTATTCCTACTGTAACATATGATTTTTAGTCTTCCTCAATGATTTTCCAATGACATCGGAGCTCCAACAAGACTGTCGATGCTTCTAAACGCACGAACAATATGCTCCAATGGTGAGAATTAACTGGATAGTTTCATTCTACAATTTATTAGGTTGTAAAGGATAGTTTCAATTCTTCATTTTACTAATATGTTTCTTGGTGAATGTATACCGTGCAAGGATAAGAGTTCTTGAAGGAGTCGGCCCATGGACCTCTTTTCCAAATGCCGAGGTTAGGTTCAAAACTATTTAAGTTTAATATTGGGTTTAAATATATCTGAAATGTAATGACGACTAACTATAAAAGGTCCACTTGCAGGTTTTGGCTCTGGAGAGGGAGGCGACAAGGTCACCTCCTCCCAGGCCCGTGTTTCCAGACATCCAGGTAAGGCACTCTACGCTGGTTTAAAAATTATTCTTTTTCTTTCATTTCATTTATAGGTTGTGACCCATGCTTACCCAACCAAGTCATGGTTGCAAGTTACACTGGGAAGAGGTCGTGAGGGCTCCATTGGTAGCCGCAATGATTAATATAAGTGGTTCTTTGGTTAAAATTCATAAATGGTTATTTGTAAAACCCTTCTCGGGTTGTTCAATCTCTTTATATATTATCATGGAACTATAATGTAATGTTATATTTTAGTGTAAACCCTCATAACGGTTTCAGTTCCCTTAATAGGTCTTATTCACATACTGTTTATAACATTGGTATTTTTATTTTTACAGTGGAAGCCATCAACGATGGTCTTACAAACACTCTATAATATATATATAAATATATTTTCGTATTTATATAAATAATGGAATTCCGATATCCGGCTGTGCAATACCCAAGTATTGTTTCATTATATCTACTTTGGATAGATGTTTATGTTTTGATTTGTGATCAACCCTTCGGCTTCCATCGTTCATGGTCTTACAGCCGTCCAAAAATATTTCTTTTCTAATTTCACTTTTAAATAACTAAAAGCGATTGATCATGTGTTGAGTATGATAGTGATAACTGTAAGATTTAAAAGGCTTTGCCTCTTTATTAATTAGGGTAGCCACGATGTATACTTACGACCCTGTAATTATGGTGTTGGTTACATGATGACACGACCCATAGGGTTTATGATATATTTAAAATTGTATTATTACTACTTGGATATCAATGATGTTGATGTTGGTCTTGGTGACTGGGCTTTCGATTTCCTAATTGTAGCTATACTAGCTAGCGTATCACCCACTCCTAGATTTAGTTTTATTTATTTCTTTATTATGTGTGCATACTTTGAGGATGTTGTAAAGAATAAAAATAATAAATAAAGTTTTTTTTTAGCAGAATTAATAATTATTATCAATTCATGGGGTATTACATACACCTCTTCTTAAACGATAACACCGTCCCCGGTGTTATAATTGTTTTTATTCTTCCATTTTATCCTCTTGGAATAAGTTTGGATATGACTCCTACATATTAATTTCCAACTCCCAAGTAGCCTCTTCCAAACTAAGGTGCTTCCATCGCACCTTGACTTGTCTGATGGTACGGTTCCGTAGTAAAATTTCTCTCCTGTTGACAATGGGCTCTGGCCCCACTTGGAACTCTCCTTCAGGTTCCACCTATATTACATTCAAATAAATCACATGAGAATCATCATTAACATATATTTTTAATATAGAAACATGAAACACATTATGAATTTTAATATTGGGTGGTAGGGCTAACTCGTATGCAATTGCCCCTCTTTTAACTAAAATTTAAAATGGACCGCAACACCTAGGTGCCAATTTTGAACACTTGCACAGTACTATCAAGGAATTTATCTTGGGATTTACCTTTATATACACATGATCAACCACGTGGAACTCTCTACGATTTATTTTTAAATCAAGATAACGTTTCTTTATGACTTGGGAAGCCGTCAAGTTTTGTTGTATTAGTTTCACGGTTAGTTCCATATCTTTTAATAAATCAGGTCCTACATTAATCTATCAACTCTAATTCTCCATGATATTGGAGTATTACACTTACGTCCATATAATATTTCAAACGGACTCATACCTGTAGAACCTTGAAAATTATTATTATATGCAAATTCCACTAACTATAGGTAGTCTTCCCACTTACCTGGTTTGTCCATGATATACATCCTTAGCATGTCGTCTAAGAATTGATTTACCCTTTCAGTCTTCCCATCCATTTTTGGATGGTATGCCATGCTAAAATTTAATTGTGTTCCCAAACCTTTAAACAAGTATTTCTAGAAGTTTCCTGTAAATTTTGCGTCTCTATCTGAGACTATTACTTTTGGTACACCGTGTAACTTGAATATCTCTTTCATGAAAATATATGCAATGTTAACAACTTTATACCTATATTTAACAGGAATAAAATGATCGTCCTTACTTAATTTGTCGACTACAACCATGATTGAATCATGATGTCATAAATTCTTCGGTAGGCTTGTTATAAAATACATACTAATTTTTTTCCACATCCATTCCGGAATGGGTTGTGGCTGCAAAAATCCTGCGGGATGTTGATTTTTTGCCTTAACTTGCTGAAATTCAAGACAACAAGCTAAGTATTCTGCCACTTATTTTTTCATGTTTGGCCAGAATAAATCATTTCTAATCACAATGATCATTTTCTGGTATCGAGGATGCCCTGAATATGGTTTTGTATGGAGCTCATTCATAACTATAAGTTTAATGTCTATTATGTTTGGTATGCACAGTGTGTTTTTATGTAGCAAAAGTCCTTGTTTGTTTAGGCTTAAATATGTTTTTACTTGGTTCTGTTCATTTTTAGTAGTCTTTTCTTTTAAAATCGGATATGCCCTATTATAATTTTCATCACTTAGAAATCTATTTTCCAGATCATATTCATAGCTACTGCTTACAAACAGTAAATTTGCATGACGAATTAGAGTGTCCACTGCTTTATTTTCTTTTTCGTTTATATGTTTGATTTCAAAATCATATTCGCTTGAAAAGGACAACCATCTTGCCTATCTCGCATTCAAATTTGGTTGCTCAAATATATATTTAAGGCTTATGTTATCAAACATAAGGATACATTTCCTCCCAATTAGATAATGCCAACACATTTTTAAGGCGTGAATTATGGCAACAAGTTCTAAATCATGGGTCACATAGTTTTTTCTCATGTTCTTTTAATTTCCTAGATGCATATGCCGCAACATAATTTTCTTGTAATAAAACTATGCCTATCCGCTCCTTGCAAGCATCGGTACACACGACGAAATCCTTGAATGGATCAGCAATCTTTAATATCAGGGCGGTAGTTAATAGATGTTTTGGTTTATTAAAGATTTCCATGCATTTTTTAGTCCATCCGAACGTTTTACCTTTCTTTTGTAAAGAAGTTATGGGGTAGGAAATATTAGATAATCCTTCAATGAAGTTTCAGTAGTATCCGGTAATCCCCATAAATGATCTAATGTCAGTTATGCTATTAGGAGCCGACCATTCAGTGATGGCATTTTATTTTTCTAGATCGAAAGAGATTACATCCTTGAACACTACGTGTCTTAGGTATTGAATATTATCTTTAACTAAATCACATTTACTGAATTTTGGGTAAATCTATTGTTCTATTAAAACTTGTAGTATTATCCTTAAATGTTCTTTATGAGGCTTGTTTTTTCTTAGAGTAGATTAGTATGTTGTCAATGAAGACAACCACAAACTTATCTAGGAAGTTACTTAGTACATTGTTCATTGAACACATGAATGCAGCAGGTGTGTTTGTCAACCCAAACGACATTATGAAAAACTCATAGTTACGATAGCAGGTCCTGAATGTTGTTTTAAATATGTCCTCATGTTTTATGTGTACTTGATGATAACCAGACCTTAATTCTATCTTTGAAAATATAGTTTCTCCACGGAATCAATCAAATAGATCATCTATCCGAGGGAGTGGGTAATGGTTCTTAATGGTCATCTTATTTAATTATCGGTAATCTATACATAATAGTAATGTTTCATCCTTCTTTTTCACAAACAAGACTCGTGCGAGAGACACTAGGTTGAATGTACTTCTTATTAATTAGTTCTTGTAGTTGTGATTTCAACTCTGTAAGTTCTATTATATTCGTTTGGTATTGATATTTTGATGTTGGTACCACTCCAGGTATTATATCGATCATGAAGTCTATGTCTCTTTTCGGAGGAATTCCAAGGACTTATTCGTGGAAGATGTCTTCAAAATCCTTCAAGACCAGTATGTCTTCTAGTTTAAGTTCGTTATCATTTTCATTATCATTCATTATATATAGAGAGAACACTTTACATCCTTTTCATACTAATATTATTATTTGTAACATAGATATTTCTCTAATTGTAACCTTCCTATGGATCCCTTTTACTTTTATATTATATCCATTATCATCAGTGTATGTAAAGGTTTAATCAAAATAGTTTAACATGAATTTACATGCTTCTAGCCAATCCATTCCTATTAATAAATCATAGGATCCTAAAGGCATAATATTTACATTAACATGCATAAGGAAATCATTCATCATCAATTTACAATTTCTAACAAGACTTATAACTTTTCATTTTGTATCGGTGGCTAACTGCACTAGCCATGACTTATCAAACTTGTTGGTATCAATTTACATAATTCAACTAATCTAGGTGATATATAACTTAATATTTCACCTGGATCAATTAAAATAGAGATATATTGAGTGTTTATCATACCTTCAATTTCAACCATAGAAGTCTGGTGCTCTGTTTGTCAGTTTTGTAAGGAAGTGCAGATTCAGCGTATGCTCTTTTCCATGTCCCCAACGATAATTGATTCTCGGATAGAATGAACATTAAAATTATTTTTTCTCACTGGGAATATTCAAAGTAGTGTGGCCCTCCACACTCCCAACAATTTAAGGGTTCTTTTTATGTTGAGTTCTTATTAAGAACGATAGAAGGTTATTTTACTACACAATTCTATGGTTTAAAGTTTTTTGTATTTATTACCCTGATATCCCCTATAGTTATTCATGTGTTTTATGGAACTTATTTTGCTTATTTCCGGGATCAAAATTATTTGGCCTTTTATTCTTTCAAGATGGTACATTTTCCCCTTTTTTTGTCGTAAAATAAGTTTTCCTTTCTCATCGCTTCTTCTAGTGTCTTTGTATTGTCATACTCAATCCATTATTTAAACATGATAGGAAAATAACTGGGGAATTGTTATATCTTAGGTTTCTCATCAATTATGTAAGGAATGTAAAGAAGAAGGCTTAAGAACTTACTTCAGAGTTCTTTCATCGTCCTGGCTCCTAGCCTTAGTTCATAAAATTCTTTGGCCTTTTCTTCATAATATTGTTCTGATAAGTATTTTATTTTAAAGAGATTTTTAAATGTTTTCCAAGTTACATATGTCTCTTTTATCCCCCTAACCTTCTTTATGTATTCCAACCATATACCTTCCATTCTAGTCAGATTATAGATGGTCATTTTATCCTTTAATTCATGAGAGTAGTTTTATATTTGAAAATACTTTTTCATTCTGGACAACCAGGATTTTGCCTCTTCGCCTTTCTCAATTTCCCCATTAAACATGGGTGGTTTAATTTTCTTAAACTCCCCATATATTTCCTCATAGGGTATGTATTTATTTTGCTTTGTGTTATCATCTCTCATTTGGCTTGACTGTTGTTGTTTTCTATGACGTTTAACTGACTCTTCACTAGAAGTTTCAGATTTATGGCTGGAAAATTCCATATTCGTGCCCTTACATTTGTAAGGTGCAGTTTTAGGCATTTCTTTTTTAGATTCCTTATTTTTTTATTTTTCATCATTATGGATCTTAGCTAAAAGAATAGCATTTAGTTCTTCCTGAGCCTTTATAATTCACTCGTTATCTTCTTTAACTTTTCTTAATTCAGACCTTAACTCTTTGACAGTTTGTTTTGGTTCATATTTATTATCCTAACAGTCATTTAATTCTACCCAATTTATACATCCCTTAAGTTACCCTTTTCATTATTTAAAGGATTTTATGGGTGAGGTTCATGTTTTGCATACATCTATGCATCTACCATGTTTCCTGCAAAATATAGTTATTCTTCTCTTTGATGTTTGTAAGAGAATTTAACCAAAATAAATTAGAAGTTAGGTTTTGTTTTCCTTAACAATTATATTATTGAGCCGATTCGAGCCTAGTGCTCTAACTGTGCTCTGATACCATTATGTAACACACCTAAAAATAGTAAATAATTTTTTTTATATGCATTACATTTACTTAGCAAATTTCTATGTTGTACTTCTATTGTTTTTAATATCTTTGTCATATTGGTTACAACAAGTTTTCCAGATGATTTCGATGGCTAGTTCCTTCTAGAACCTTCATCCATGATCACGTAAGTGATGTACTTTGTTTATACCTCTTTATTTAATTATTTATCGTTATGATAGGATCCACTAGCCTAAGGAATGAGAGACTGTTCATGTCTTGACACAACTCATCAATTACATTATTTTTACAAGGCCTTGGCCTTACCATAGTTTATACTATATGTGCAAATATCTTCCCGTGAGCGTGATAAGATTAGGGTTTGTAAGTGTATGGTTCTCCATATGGTGACCTCTTGTTATTAATAAAAATTGAGGGTTTACACACTTATGTTTGGAAGGATAATCCATGTTTTTTCTCTTAATGCATTTATTTTTAGTCCTTGATGTTCATGAGTAAATACTATTTCATATGGTTTTAATATAATGTAAAGAATTACAATGCATAAACCCCACTATGCTTGCAATGTGGTTTTCATATATTTGAAGGAATAAGAATATGCTAGGATTGCAACTATTTCAAAATGACCTTTGCCTAACCTAGCGCTAAGGTGATATCATGATTCGAAGATATTGTATTATGCATATATATTATGGTTATAATGGAAAGGGGTGTGGACCTTGGAATAACCCACAATGGCATTATAAACCAAGGTCCTAATGCCACGAAGGTTATAGCATATATGTAACATGATCCAAGGTGTGGTGTTCAATGCAAAGGATGGTTTTACATATTATATTGTTTGTTATGCTACGATGTTCCAAGGCATAAGTCATACGGTTTGCAATTAAACGATATCCATAGTTTGGATTTGCAATGATTTGGAATTGTAATGATTCAGCCATGCAATAAATGGCACTTTTGTTTGACATTTAAACATTTCCTAGCTGTGAGTTGGAAGCGCAGCTAGGCCCACGAGGAAACACGGCATTGAATATTTTCCTTACTCATCGAGGTTGAGATCATTAAGTTTTCGTAGAGTTTTGTAAAATGTCTTTACTCTATCTGAGCTTCACAGTTTGGTGTTGTTTCTTGTTGGAGGAAGGTCGGTGGTCGAGCTGTGCTATGTGTTGTTTCGACTTGGTTTTCATAGGCTTAATGGCGTTTTCTGGTTCTTTCTGAGGTGACATATGCTTCCAATTATTCTTCAATGATTTTCCAACCACAACGGAGCTCCAACAATCCTGTCGATGCTTCCAAAGGCATGAACATTCTGCTCCAATGGTAAGAATTAACTAGATAGTTTCATTCTACAATTTATTGGGTTGTAAAGGATAGTTTCAATTCTTCTTTTTACTGACATGTTTCTCAGTTAATGAAGACTCTAGAGGGATAAGGGTTCTGAGAGCAGGCCACCCCTAGCCCTCATTTCCAAATGCCAAGGTAAGGTTTGAAAGTCTTTAAGTGTAATACTGGGGTTTAAATAAAATTGTGATGTAATGATGACTGACTCTAAAAGTTTCACTTGTAGGTTTCAACAATGGAGAGGGAGGCGACAGGGCCACCTCCTTCAAGGCCCGTGTTTTCAAATTCCCAGGTAAGGAACTCTACATCGACTTAAAAATTATGTTTCTACTTTCATTTCCTTTACATGTTGTGAGCCATGCTCACCCAACCAAGTCATGGTTGCAGGTTACACTCAGCACAGGTAATTAAGGCTCAATTGGTAACTCCAATGATTAAGATAAGTGGTTCTTTGGTTTAAATTTGTAAATTGTTGTTTGTAAAACCATTCTGAGGTTGTGGCATCTATTTATCTATTATCATGGAATTGTAATGTAATGTGATTTTTTAGTGTAAAACCTAGTAGGGTTTGGGTGCCCTTGACAAGTGTTATTCCCATACTGTTTATAACATTGGTATTTTTATTTTTACAATGGAATCCATCAATGATGGTCTTACAGACACTCTGTAATATATATATTCATATTGATTTGAAGAATGGAACGTTGGTCTTCGACTATGCAATACCCAAGTATTGTTTCGTTATCTATACTGTGTATATAAATGTTTATGTTATAAACCTTGAGGATGTCATCGTTGATGGTCTTACGGTCGTGGGAAAATATTTGTTTTATCATTTCACTTTTAAATAAATAAAAGTGTTGGATCGTGTGATGAACACGACAGAGATAACTGTAATATTTAAGAGGCTCTGCCTCTGTATTGATTAGGGTAGCCATGATGTGGACATACGACCATGTAATTATAGTGTTGGTTACATGCAAACACGACATATAGGGTCCGTGATATATTGAGAATTTTATTATTACTATTTAGCTATCAATAATGTTGATGCGGGGCTTGGTGACTGAGATTTCGATGTCTTGTTAGTAGCTCTAATAGATAGCATATGAGTGAGTCCTAGATTTAGTTTTATTTATTTATTTATTTATTATCTCTTCATACTTTGAGGATGTTGTAAATAATAAAAATAATAAATAAAGTATTTTTACGCCATAATTAATAATAATTATTAATTCAGGGGGTATTACAACATTCTTATAGATAGGATTTCAATTGTAATATCTATATTCCTACTACCCATGTAAACAAATTGATCGTTTCCTTGGAAGATGGTCTTGGAAATCAACTATCAGAAGTTGGTTTCTTTGATTTTATTCAATGAATGAATGACCAAATATGTTGTTTCTTTGTGAGGTTGACAAAATAAATCCCATCGGTGTTTCATTGTCAATATGATATGTCTATGGCACTCACACAGACAAGGTTGTTTGCAAATTTGGGATAATTTTGCAAAATATGTTAGATAAACATGTTTTAAACCTTTTTAAAGATAATATTAATTTTGCAAGGTTAGATAATCATGTTTTAAACCTTTTTGTGTAGTTTTTTATTCTGTTTTGTTGGTTATTACTAATTATATATAACCATAATATTGCATTTTTATCATGTTTTTGATCTAGTTGATTATGTTTCTTACCATTCTCTTTATTTGATAAAGGAAACAATCCACAACGCATTTCTACGGATTTAGGTGGACATTCCCACCCGGTAGGTGTTGTTAATTAATTTTTTAATATAAGTAATTTCACCTTGAGTAGTAAGGTGCTCCACAACCTAGTATGGAGGAGATGTTGTCACAAGGTAACTTAACACGAGGTGCTCTACAACCCAGTATGGGAGAGATGTTTTCATGTAACATAATGGTTAATGTGGTGTACCATAAATAAAAAGTGATTAAAAAAATCATGTAGAATCATAAAATAAAAAATGAAAACCAAATAAAAATAATTAAAAAAAATCACTATCATCTCATAAAATAAAAAATTTAAACCAAATAAAAAGTCACTAAAAAGTCTATTATGATTAACTAAATTAGAAAAAAAATAAAAACACTAGATCCTAAAAAAAATCAATATCATCTCATAAAATAGAAAGTTTAAACCAAATAAAAACTAATTAAATATCTATTTTGATTAATTAAATTAGAAAAACACACACAAAAGATCTATCTTAAAACCAGATCCATCAAGCATGAAGAGAGATCAAGTTTCCTATATGGACATGTAAATAATTTAAGCTGAACAAAAATAACACCTCAAAAAATTGAATTCCTCTAGGTGCTTGATAGATCGAGATTTAAGATGGATTTATGTTGGTTTTTAATTTTAATTTAATGCATCACTTTACACATGTTATTTTTACTTTTAATTAACAAAAGTAAATTAAGAACATTGCTTAGTTATTGAAATTTGAATGATTAAGAATATGTAAATAATTTTTTTTATGAAACAACGAAATTTGAAAACTAGCACAACCACAAGTCAAGTAGCCCGTGAATGCAGATAGGTGTAGCTAGGCTCCACTTTGTTTTGTAGAGATGCGTGGTTGTTAATCAAGTATTTTAAACATTAAACTAATTATTACATCCTTATAAATATCCATAAAACATAAAACATATACTATTTAATAAATACAAAAGCAAAAAGCAAAAACCTATAAGAAGTATAAAACTTTAGTGAATTATAGATTTATAAATAATTAAATAGTGAATTCTTACCTAAAGTTCACCGCCATGAAATGAATTTCTATTTCACAGTTATTACACTCAAGTTAATCTTGTTGATACGCTCAATAAAGTCTATATAAACACCTATCCATGTAATTAGTTTAAATTTTAAGAATGTACTTTTATCATTTCTTTATCATATATATTCATAAAATTAGTATATTTTAATTAATAAAAAAATAATATATAAATTTTATGATTAAAAAAAATAAAATAATTATAATTTCATTAATAAGTAATAATAATCATAATTTATATATGGTGGCACATGCCTTGTGGATTGCTTTGACCTCAATGAAGAGGCACATAACTCTCCCATCCCTTGAAACTTCACATCATACCATGGTGTATTGATAGCGGTGTATGTCTATGGGCGATGAGATGGCTCTATGGAAGGAAGCTGGGATTAGTTCGGTTTGTCCAATGCAATGGATTCTCATTATTTTTGTTCTATTTTGTTGCCTCCTCAAGACTTGTTCTATGGCCTCAACAAGACCTATTGTGTCTCTCCTTCTATGTAATATGTTGGATATATTCTTAAAGTAGAAGTTGTTAGCTCTAATTTTCATTGGGATATTATGTAGTCTTTATTTAGTCTTGTGGTCCTCTTCAACATTGGGAATTATGATATTGTAGAATTATGGTTTATGTTTACTCGTTATCTTTTTTCATCATGGATTTGACATAGTCACCCTAGCTGATGTGCTCTAAGTTGTAGATATTTAATAGGTTTTGAGAAGGGTTATGTATCAATCTGAGCATCTTTATGTGGAAATCTCAAATCTAAGTAGGAAATTATCCTCTCCATTAAAATTTCATCTTGTCAAAAATGCAAAATTTGAAGCAAAGCTAGTCATCCAAGGAAAAACAAATATATGAATATTACAACACACCATAGCATGCAATTTTAATTAATCTTAGGACTAGCTAGAATCTCACGCCCTATGATTTCTCCTCCAAAATATTCAATTAAGTTTATCATGGGATTGATCAAAAAAGAAAATACAATAGATAATCGATTCATGGGAAGATGGAATTTAAATTAGTGACTTGAAATGTTAACTAGACATCAACCAAGATTCTCAAAGAGAGCTATTAAATAATACTCCTAATTTCATTAGACATTGATAAAAACCTACCAAAATACTTTATTTCACCCCTCTCCTAATACATCTTCCCAATTAAAAAAACATTATCTTTTACTAAACACCCCATTTTATACCCCCCAACCCCTATAAACCGCACATATCTTAGGTACGTCCATGCCTTCTCCCCATGTACCTACAATATATTGACCTTATTTTTTACAATTTAAAAACCACCCTTTATGAAGTAATGTTATAAGATATTGGTCTTGACAAGATGAAGCCCTCCTTGTTTTTATGTATTGTCAAACAATACTTTTGGTAGGCCAATATATTAGAATATATAGTTGTAGGATTTTAAGTTTTGTTAAGAACAATATAAGAATGATCCAAACTATATATAAACTCTTTAAATACATTTTGAAGTTTTGAAACTCTACAATTAGTCTTTCTAGATACTCTTGGGTCACCAAAATGTTGCATATGCATCATATTTTCCTTTCATTGTTCCTCATGTTCATCCCTATTCATCTCTCCATTAGCCATTCATTATATAATTTTAATGAATAAATATGTGTTACCTTGTTATTTTCCAATTTATTTTTTTTAAGTATTTTAAGAGAATTTATGATTAAATATTAGAAAATTGGAATATTTTCATTCATATCTCAAAGTTGTGTGAGCTTTGTAATGTGGAGGAGCATTTAAAGATTTTAAACAAATGGATTATTCAAAATCTTTTCAAATATTTCCTCCACCGTTTGAAGATTTGAAGGAGATCATTATTCAAGTTTATTACCATGAGAGGATCATGGAAATATGGATAGAATATTTCATCCAATATTTGTGAGATGATTTGTGAGGATTTGAAGGGATAAATATTTTGTAATTATGGAAAATAGGTTGAGAGAAAAGTGGATCTACATTTATGAGTTTCTTATCATCTTTTCAAAGAAACTCGTGTATAAATAAGAGTTCTCTCTCTTCATTCAAGAGGAGGAAGCTAATAGAAAGTGAGTAGTTAGTGGGAGAGTGTTTAGTCATTTAGTAGGAATTAGTCATGAAGTTGAATTGGGTTGTGATGTAATGGATTGATGGTTTAATACAAGAATTTCATTTTTCCATATTCATTTTGACTTATTATGAGTGAGTAGTGATGATTTTATGTGAGCTCACATGTGAAATGTTGATTGTTTTGGATTAGTTTATTTCATGCAATTCTATGCTTTCTTAGTTAACTTTATTTTACCAAATTTCATGCTTTCCTAGATTATATTTCTTTTCATGTCATTTCTTGCTTTCGTAAACTATGTTCAATTTCAAATGTGTGTTTCATTACTAAACAATAGACTAGTTTCCTTTCACACAATTTCACACTTTCCTAGACTTAAATTCCATTCCAGTCGCATGTGTTTTCTTTTCAAATATTAGATTAAGTTAGTGTTACTCTAACCCTCGATATATTTTTTCTGTACCTCACAAGTTTACACTCTCCTCGGGTTCACAATTTAAATCATTGGATAGTTTGTTAATTGTTTAATATTTAACACTAAAATTTTGGTGCCATTACTAGGAAGGTGTAAAAGGGGATTGGAGTTTAGATAGGTAGATAGGGTGGTTTCATATTATACAACAACGGGAAGGGGAAACGATAAGACGCAAGGACGACTTCACTACAAAATATTTGTGGTATAACAACCGCATGCATCCACTTTGGTGGTTCACCTCAAAGCCTTGTTGTTCCTTTTGCATGTAAATAAGATTCTTATTCAAAAGAGTGTTAATTTTTTCCGCAAAGTATGGTTTACTTTTCATGGAAGAGTGTTTAATTTCCGCAAAGAGTTCTTCCATTTTTTTCAAGAACACTTCTTTTATGCAAGTTTTTTAATGCAAGTGCACCTCTATACTGTTTATTATTTTGCATTTACATTTTTTTGTAGTGTAAGTTTGGATTTCTTTCAATATGCGCTAGCTTTGATTTCCGATTTCGTACTATTTCATGCTGCTTTGTGTTGTTTTATACCATTTTTTTCATTTGTATCATTTATTTTGGTTATCACTAAGGTGATTTTATAATGAGTATAATTTTGGAACAACTCACACAAATCCTAGAAAAAGTTAAGATCTCCTATTCTTAAGAAGATGAGATCTTGATAGCATTCAAAAGCTTAACCACACCTCTAGAAGAGAACAAAGAAACAACATTTGAAGAGTTTTATACATCTCTTAGGGAAGAACTATTCGAAAGGAGATCGAGGAGGAAAAAAAAGATATTTGAGTGATCAAAATCAGAATGGAAATCAATCCTATGAAATCCTTATCGAACGATGGTTCCAAGCGAGTACCAGGTTAGATCAATGTTTTTGTTTCGGTAAATCGCAGTTTCAGCACCTAAATTGGAACATTCTTGTATATTTTAGATTCCATCTTGCGAAATTGAATGTGAAAATATTTTTACTTTTGGTAAGTAGATGGTTACATTGGAAATTTCATTTTATGTAAATAATTTTTTAAGTTCTAATTAAAGTAGAGTTGGTAGGTTAAAGATCAATGTTTTTGTTTCGGTAAATCGCAGTTTCAGCAGCTAAATTGGAACATTCTTGTATATTTTAGATTCCATCTTGCGAAATTGAATGTGAAAATATTTTTACTTTTGGTAAGTAGATGGTTACATTGGAAATTTCATTTTATGTAAATAATTTTTTAAGTTCTAATTAAAGTAGAGTTGGTAGGTTAAAGAAATAAAACATGTTTAGTTTTTAGTTTTCATTTTAAATAAGTATGCATGATCTAAAAACAGAAAGAAGGATGATTAAAAACATTTTAAAAAATGATGACAAATAGTTCCATTTTCTAATAAATTTTAATTTATTTTAATTTATATTTCATTAATTTTCTAGTTTTTTTCATTTTTCTTTGGAAGGAAAAATAACAAAATCATTAAAAATCAGAACACAAAGAAATTAATAAAAAAAATAAAATGAAATAACTTAAAAATAACAATAATCAAATGTGTGCATCCCTTCCTCTTCCACGCCAAACCTTCCAAAACAATGAAAATCATTTGACTCTGAATCTTTAATAGAGAAGTTGTCGATTTGTCTGTAACTGATTCGAGTTAAAATTCCCTTGGCATATCTAGAAAAATGGCCATTCATTTGTGTCCTCGCCTCTTTAGGGTAAAGGTATCCCCTTTGGTATCATACATTGGTTTCGGGGGGAAATCATCTTCAACAATAGCTAGGAGGATGATTTCATGAGCAGTAATGAGGAATGAACATAAGTGTGAATTTTCTCCTATTTAGCACGATCGTAATTTCTGACTTCCAATACCACCATTGTCGAATCACGTGAGATTCCATAATTTTCATGGAGCTGACTGATATTATATACAATTTAGCAACGACACGCTCCATACCAGAAATGTCTATTGGCATGCAATCCATTTATACCTATCACAATTCTTACATTTTTTTAAACCATCGATGTAGTAAGTATAGATGTAATCACCAATGTTTCCATACAAAAAGGAACCCATTTGATCTGGATTTCCTCTTAATCGTATCACTGTTTTTCATAGTTTTTTGATTCGTTAATGGGATTCTTCCCATAAGGAAAAATAAGCTTTATTGATGCACATAAAAGACGGACATAGCAGGTGTGTAGAATACCTCTGAGAGGAAAATTTAATGATGGTGCGTAGACAGTGTGACAATAAAAATGGTGGATGTTTCTATGTTAATGAATAAGAGATTGATGTCATGTCGATCAAAGAATTTGGATATCAAGTCGGTCTCCAACTTGTTGAACGATATACCAAGGATCCCTAGGTGCAACCAAATGTTGAAACAAATAAAGAAGATTAAATATTTTCTTCTCTTGGGATGCACATTTGGAGAGGATAAAAGGGAGAAAGCAAGTTGTCTTGTGTAATTTATGGGATATGCTCCCAATGTATGCCTTCAATCCATGAATCATCACCATATGCTGAATTTTGCACTACTTAACGGAGAGATCGATATGAATTGTAGAGGGAGTCTGGATCCTCTGATTCTTGCACATGAAAAGAGATAACTAGAGTAGGTGGATTAATTTAGTTACCACTGGAGGTCTCGGAGGAAACAATCATTTACAAATAACAAGATCTCGACGATGACGATATTGATAAATTTAAGATCTATAAGCCTCCTCCCTTTCCCCCACGTAGATCAACAAAGAAGAATCAATTTTTGAATTTCAACAAATATAACTTGCTGCTATGTCATGTGCCACATCAACATGGTTAGACGTCATATATTGATTTGGGATCAACCTATTATATAAAGGTTACCTCTCCCCCAGCTATAACAACACTATTATATAATTTTTTTCGTGTGACTCTTATTGGAAAAACAAAAAGTAAACTTTTGAGGATGACAAGGAAATTATCATCTCTATGAAATTTTCAAATTTTTTCATCTTTTCTTTTCTATGATATTGAATTTTCATTTTTCATTTAGGGTGATTTTGAGCTTTTCTATGATATTGAATTTTCATTTAGGGTGATTTTGAGAGTAATAAAATTCTTAAGGCATAAGGTTTAGAAAAAAAATATTAAAAAATAGAAATTTTAAATAGAAATAAAACAATTATTCTATCATTGGAAACTAGATTTAGAGATGAATCTAGTTTTACCAAGTCCGACAAATAATATTTAAAATTTGTAGGGGTTTGGGATTACTGAAGTTGCATGTTCTAGAAATATGTCAGATATTTTCGCAGGTTTTGTTGACTATGAAATCTCGGCCAAAAAATATCTTCCAAACTCTTGGAAGAGTGTTTAGTTCAAACTCTCATCCGAGAGTTTTCAAAATCCCATCCAAGAGTTTTAAAAAAAATACAATGTAGAAATTGGTTCAAACTCTGAGCCTAAAGTTTCTTAAACTCCCAGCCTATAGTTTTTTAAAATCTCGGCCTACAGTTTTTTAAACTCTGGGCCTAGAGTTTGAGGTTGATTTTTTTTTCACATGTTCATTTGCGTGCCCTCTATTTTTTTCAGTTTGTTGTGATTAAACTTTTTCCAAACTTCACGTTTTCACCCTAGTCCTCTCATTATCATCACCTTCCCGAAGGTGGCACATGAGGCCCTCGTAGATAAGGGGATGCTCTTCGCCAACAAACTTCCCAATAACCAAACGAAGATATACTTCAACAAGTTTTCTGTAAATTCCGTTGAATATGATGTCATGTGGTGCACCTTACGATGAAATCTGATCTCTGAAATGCTCAACCTCTCATGCATGAAGGACTTTAGGTGGATCCGTGAATGGGCCATTGATCCTCTCATTCAAAGGATTGAAGGGAGGAAAGAAAATTCCATGGTATGCATAGAAGGGATGACGTTCTCTGACCCGTAGGTAAATAGAACAAATGCATTAAACACTTGAATCCCTCCACCATGATAGGTTTTTTGTCTATCCTTGAGGCGTATTCCTTGACTTAGTCACGTAAATGGAAAAATAGATAGAGCTGTCTTTGATCATTAGGGATTCCCTTCCAACATCATCCAAATCCACCTTTTCTCTATTGCTCGCAGGATTACATAATTCAAGGAGGTGCATGTTGAGAGAGAACTCGAGCTAGCTGATCGAAACTTGCACAAATTGAAGACAAATCATCCACAACTCGCATAATTTTCTTTGATTAATGGAAGGAAGAGCGAGTTTCTACTTACATCATTCTGTAACTTGAATTTAATGTATTCAAACCTTGAAATATGCATGATGAGTAAGTGAATGTGAGACTTGGGTCTTTACTATAGAGACCTTGTATGAGAATTGAAGCAATATAGTTTTACAATATTACTGTTATATTTTGTATAGTATGTTTCCATATATAAGAGTTGTTAACATGGATGGAAGGAGTCATAATGCATAAATCATAAGGAATTTTGTATTCTAAATGGTCCTATAAATTTTTCTAATGTATATTTGGGAAAAACTTAGGTTTCTCATAAATAGGTGTTTATCGTAAGCAGTGGATCTGAAATTTCTTAAGAACACAATGCGTTTTTTGGTATTGAACATTGATAGCTCGGTCTGCAATTTTTCTTCAAGGATGATGATGAGAACGACTACCATCGAGTGGGGCCTTTCTGGTGTTGAACGCAATAGTGTGTGGGTAGACATAAAATGGATTTCATGATAACCTTATTTCACATTTTTTTAGTTAGGTTTTATGATGATAAATAAATAGTTAGGAATTTATTTTAAGTTGTTTTTTATTTTTGAGCTAATCATAAAACAATTAAAAAGTTGAAAAAAACACACTAACATAATAAAAATCAAATTAGTTTATATATATATAAACTAACTAGAATTTAATAATAAAAGGGTTTTGGCCAACAAACAAAACTTTAAAAAAAAATATGACAGCAACGCAAAATTAAATAATAATAATAATATTAATAATAACTTAAAACCTATATTAAAAAATAAATAAAACCATAAAAATTAAAAAGAAAAATGGAAATGGACTTGGAATCTTATCAAACCCAAAATTGCATGCTTTAATAAGTGTTTTATGCTAACTTGTTTTTACGAATCACACAAAACAATTTTTGACAAAGAGGATTGCTTAAGATGTGTTATTGCCTTCAAGTATAAAATTCATTTCATTTATTTTCTTTAACATGGTTTGTTAAGCACATATTTTTCCTGTATTTTTTATGCTCTCACAATTTTGTTGTAGGATTAGTGGTGACATTTTATAGTTTCTGAGCCAATCAAGAATTCATGTTCATCCATAAATTATTTTCAAGAATCATAGAAACTTTTCAGAAAAATCATGCTTTGTTGACAGCATGAAGGAGTTGAGTTTCCATTGCACATGTCATGCCATTCCTTGTCATAAGAATCATTTTACAAACCATTTGTTTCATAACATGATCCTTTACCCTTCCTCCTTTAAAGCTTATTAGTCATACATATTTCATTCTATTGTTTCATTTCCTTACATATCATAACTTCTCGCATGACTACCTTTTTGAGTCACATATATTCCTTTCCTATTTTTTAGTTATCTTTTTCCTTATGAATGAAACCATTCAACTTCCTTTTCATGAATAAAACTACCTTGATATCCTTGTCATAAAAATTGTTTGAACATGATATATTTTATCTATAGTCCTACCACTCATTTTGTAAAACTCATGTTTACTGATGTGGAATTCTTTAAATCGCACCTTTCAATAAGTCTTTCCCCGTCGACCTCAACATATTATATGGTATAAATAATATAGAATTTTTTAGTACCTCGAGACTTGCATTCCTTAATTTAAATTTCTCTCGCTAATAATCATGGGAATACATCAATGTCCCTTGATCATTGGATCTTACAAGTGGCTTGACATTAGCTCATTTATTCACACTTCACAAAATGTACTTAGGTTCCTTGGTACTCATTGGCATCAATGGTGAGCTTTCCTCACATTGCTTAACAACATTCATTAATGGTTGGTAATCCAATGAATTATTTTCATGCTCAACATCGACACATTTATTTGCATGACTAGAATTGTACCATCGGGTTTTGTAGCAAGTGAATACTATATATTTTTTGTGACTCCATCAGCAGTTTTGTAATAGCATACTTCCAACCATATGAGAGTACCACCATTCCACTTTCGGCTTTCATATTTTACTTCATTCAACCAAGTAGCAATTCATATTCCTTCACTTCACAGTTAATTATTTAGTAGCCACATCATCCACATTCCTATTGCATAGTTCATCAACTTTGCAGGTAACTAGAGGCATGCTATTTTTTAATATTTAATCATGTAATTCCTTAAATGATAGAGATGAATGAATTTGGAAAATTCCCTCACCATGTTACAATGCCTTACTCCTCTTCAGTTGGGTGGGTGTTATATTCATTACCATTTGATTCCATTTTACACATTCGATCATCTCATTTACCATTCACCAACGTGTCTCTTCCAAATTACACTTGGTTAAAATATTATCTATTTTCGGCATGATTCATAACATGAACAAAAATCCTTCTAATGTACATTGATGACTTATCATTTCCAATGTAGGTATACATTCAAATCATATGTATTTCAGCAAGCAAATGATTAAAAGAAATGAATGGTGTTAACAAAAGAACCAACATTTTACATATTCATGGTTGTCACATAAGAACCAACCATAAGTAAAACCAGTTGCTATAGTATGTATTTCACATCATGGAATGATTTATTGTTAACAACATCGTCATCCAAAGCGAAAGTTAAGAAGCCAAAAAGTCTATGTAAAGTTGCATGAGGACATGAAACAAGTTAAGTTGGGGTGAGATGTTGGGTCACCCAAATGTTGGATATCCATTCTATTTTCCTTTCACTATTCCTCACATCCATCCCTATTCATCACTCCATTAACCATTCATTATACAATTTTTATGAATAAATATGGGTTACCTTGTTCTTTTCCAATTTATGTATTTTAAGAGAATTTATGATTAAATATTATAAAATTGACATATTTTCATTTATATGTGAAAGTTGTGTGATATTTGTAAAGCATAGGAACATTTGAAGATTTTTATTAAAAGGATTATTCAGAATATTTTCAAATATTTCCTCCACCATTTGAAGATTTGAAGGAGATAATTATTCAAGTGTATTGCAAGGGATCAAGGAAATATGGATATAATATCTCATCCACTATTTGTGAGAGGATTTGTGATAATTTGAAGGGATAAATATTTTGTAATTATGGAAATTAGGTTGAGAGAAAAGTGGATCTACATTTACAAGTATCTTATCCTCTTTTCAAAGAAACTCATGTATAAATAAGAGTGATCTATCTTCATTTGGGAGGAGGAAGCTAATAGAAAGTGAGTAGTTAGTGGGAGATTTTGTAATCCTTTAGTAGGAATTAGTCATGAAGTTGAATTGGGTTTCTATGTAATGGATTGATGGTTTAATGAAAGAATGTTCATTTCTCCATATTGATTTTGATTTTTTTTATTATGAGTTAGTAGTGTTGATTTTATGTGAGCTCACGTGATAAATGTTGATTGTTTTGGATTAGTTGATTTCATGAAATTTTATGCTTTCTTAGTTAAATTTATTTTACACAATTTCATGCTTTCCTAGATTATATTTATTTTCATGCCATTTCCCGCTTTCGTAGACTAGGTTCAATACCAGCTCTGTGTTTCATTACTAAACATTAGACTACTTGCCTTTCACACAATTTCATGGTTTCCTATATTTAGATTCCATTTCAGTCGCATTTTTTTTTTCTTTTCGAATATTAGATTAAGTTAGTGTTACTCCAACCCTGTATATATTGTGCATGTACTTCACAAGTTTACACTCTCTTCAGGTTGACAATTTAAATCATTGGGTAGTTTATTAATCGCTTAATATTTAACACCAATAGATACATAAATTGAATGTATGGACTCTCACTACAAAGTGTGACAACAACTTTATTTTCATATAATTGCTACGCATTTCATAAACAACAACAATAATGATGTTAATAATAATGTTGTTCATTTAAACTTATTTATTTACATTAGTTATATTGTTCTTATGGCGAGGAGTCCCTATGATATAGAAAATATATTAAAAATAGTAGGAAAACCAACGTTATGATAATCAAATATCTAAAGATTTCTTATTATAATTTAAAGTATGATAACAACAACTTGGAGGAAGTGACATTAGACAAATATCTCGAAATCAATCTCATAACAAGTTTAACTTGAGTTACAACATTGATAAGCAAAATAGTGGAGGGTGGAAAATATATTATAGACTTGAAAACAATTGCAAATCAATAAACCTTTTTCTATGGGATAAGAAGAAACTTTTCTTTGATCTTTGACTTTGATCACTCGTGTTAGCCTATATCGATATGAATTTTGGGGTCGCACTTCATATCTAGAGAATAGTGAAGAGTGATATAGAAAATACAAAATCATTTTAGAAGATATAATCTCAAAATCAAAGGAAAAATATCATGTCTTATCCCCCTAATAGAAAGTAGTCTCTCACATTGAGAGCATGGCTATGACTTGGCACCTAATGTACAAGAATGAGATAAACAACATCAGATACAAGTGGCTTCCTAATATTCCTTCATACTCCAGCCAAAAAAACTTGGGACATTAGGGAGGTTGACATAAAGATTCCATGTCTTAGATAAATCATTAGTTATTCCACGATGTTAGAAAAATAGGATCGCATTGCAATAACAATTAAATGCTTAAACAAGATTCAAATATCAAACACATTACAAAAGATAACTATATAATGTGGTTCACTCGATATGGGATACGTGCACACATAAATTGTCAATTCTTTATTATTATACCATCCATAAAAAAATTCAGGGATACAACTTGCAACAACCTCGTTGCACTTCCTCTTCACACTCTCATAGTGTCTCTCACACAATCACATGGATTGTTTTACAATGCTACAATAAAATACAAAACAATTTTATAATGCCTTGCTTTTATAAAGGAGATACCATGGGAAAATACCACAGGTTTCCCAAATACCATGGGCCCATAAATCACCCATTATTGACCAAGTCATGACTTTGAAAATACAACATTTTACGAGCCATTTTTTCCTAAATTTTCACTACGAGGGAACTTCCTTCGAACCCCTATAAGGAGGGGCTCGCAAAATAGTCGTCTCTGTCCCCTTGGCCCCCCTAACGACTATAGTGAGCAAAAATCCCCCCAACACCCCCCTGTAAAGTGCTGGGATCCAAACACATATGAAAATAACATCTATAATCCAGGAAGATCGGGCTCCACAACCAACACAAGAAGAGGTCACTCCATAGAATATTGATGATATTAAAAGTATTACAACATTTAAGTTTAAGTAGAAGTTGCGGCATATTAAAGAATTAGTGAATAAGATAAAATTAATATATTATAAGGAGGTGATCAACCCTACTCTAGAAGACCAAAAGTATCTCTCTATTTTAACTAGCTTAAAGAAAAAATAAAGATTTTTTAAATAAGAACAAATTCTCAAGATCTACTTAGTGATGAAATAATTTTTCATCTTTGTGATTCTAAGAGGGTTGAAGATAAAAATAATAATGGTGATCTAGGATTGATTCTCTTGAGGTTTTATTAGCATAAATATAAAACTATAAACAATACCAAATGATTCCTCCAAAATTGGTGTTAGTGGAGATTAATAACCAACACCATTGTTATATATATGTATATGTATATGTATATATTAAAATTTATTATTTTGAATATTTATAGTAAAATTGTTGAATTATATAACTAAAATAAATTTCCATAAAGAACAGATATATTGTTTTTTAAATATAATTTTCAAAATATTGTATATCCTAATACAAATGTAACAAACCTAACTTCCACTTTGTAAACTAAGGAAATGGTGTATTTTTTTATTTTATAAATATCTTCTAAATACCTAAAATTGTTAGATTTGATAATAAAATAATCCACTTCCCCTACTCACAACCTTAAATACTGTTCTAGATGGTTTTACCATGCTTAACCTTTATACAACTAAAACATTCCTAATTCTCTAGTACCATATTAATAATCTCTTACATGGTATCATTTCTTTACATTAAATCAAGATATTAGACCACGGTATTAAACCTCTTAACTTTTCAAGTAAGTTTCCACCATCATCACTTAAATTTATATTTTTTATGAGTGAATATTTCAAGGCTTGCTGTACCATCACCTATATGTAGTGAATATCATGTTCTATTTATCATTCATTAGTAATCACTTATACATAATGAATAACAATTGTTGGTTACCACTCTTTAATGATAACCATATGCTTCTTATATTCCAACTCTTATCATAGATATTTAGATAACAGGGTTTAAGTCCTCTTCATTGTGTACAAAATTAAGTAAAATAATATTCTATCAAAAGGACGAGAATTTACAAAACTTTAACTTAGGTCAACTTGCATAAACAAAAATACATAAGGTACGAATGAAAGAGAAAGAGGGATCAATATATTTTGTTCACCCTAACCAAGGGCTACATCCACCAATAATTGTTAATCTTTTATTATTTTTAACCAACAAGGGACGTAACAATTCGCATCACATCTGCTTCCATTTTCTTCTTTTTTCCTCAATGTCTGTTTTAAGAAAATTTGCAACAATTTTGTAGTCCTACTCATGCACCATTAAACACATAGTATTTATACTCTATATACTTAAAATTTAGTTACAAAGAATGAGAGACCTAACTTACAGCATTACTTGAGTACTATGCCCCACCTAACTTCTTTCAAAAGTAAACACACACACACACATAGATATATATTCTAATTACAATAACAAACAAAGTTTGAAAACTACCTGATAGCTAAAATTGTCTTCAACCAATGTCTAACCATTATGGGGAGTAGCTTTCAACACTTGATCAAATATTCTACATTTCAACATTGAACCAACTTCTATTTCTATGATGATTACAGTTATAGATCAGGCCTCTCTTTATAATACTTCTTTCAACCTATATCTTTGAATAATAACTTATGGACTTCTTCTCTCGATTTACAATTCTACTAAGACTTTATGAGATTTACAATTCTAGTAACACTTTATTCTGTGGATATTTGACATACCTCTTCTAAGCTTCATTTATAAATGATAGGAAAAGTAGGTTGGTCCTCCTTAAGGTTGCTTCCATTTTTCTAAAAAATTCTCTTTATGTATAAGTAACTTTTATCAAATAATTATTTTCAATCACATCAAAATTAATTAGAGTACATACTAGAAATAAAATACATATAGGAAGCATCAATAGATTTCCATCACTCTTTAAAGTTCATCTCCTTCTTTCACAAACCACAACAATTGAATCCATAAGCATCTCTAGTTTTCTGTCGATCTTGAAGGGTCGTCTCCTTCATTCACAAACTTCAACAAACAAAATACTCTCTCCTCAATGTTGTGTAGCAAATCATGGAAAACTCAATCTGAGTTTCATTCTCCTTTCTGGTACCAGAGTTGAGCTAGGTTATCCTCTTTTCCAATCATCCGCCCTCAAACTTAGCATCATTCTCCCTTCGATGGAGATAGTTCCAAAATTTATCCTCCTTACATGTTCAGAATATCCTCTCTCCTCTCGACATCAATATCCACCTCTCTTATTTTTATGTAGTGTTAGATATTATTTCTCAAAGATCCACTGCCCTTCGTTTGATTTTAAATTTTTGTTTTAAAATATTTGTAGTTTTAAAAAAACCAATGTGAAGCAAACTTCATGAACTATGCATGATAATGACTAACTTATGTTTCCTATTTAGTTTTAATGTATGAGTGGTTAATGTGCAAATGGATTCCTATTATATAGAAAAATTTATTTATTTTCAAAAGGGTATATATGTATATGTATATGTATCTTCAATTGCATTCTTGTTACGAAAAAAAATGGTTAGAAAAGGGGATGTTACAACTTCTCCCCTTGAAAGTACACCGTCCTCACTGTAGGTATCTTTCAAGACTTTTATCTTCCAGATACATTTTCCTTTGCAATTATCAAGCTTTATATATCCCTTCATAACAATCCTTTAGAATATAGCTTTACTATAAAGAATTTACCTCTTGATGATAACATAGTATTCCTGCAACTACACAATATTTGTCAATCATAGAAATCATATAAAATTATAATCATCTATACATTTTTATCTCATGGCTCATAAGTTTTTCATCTTCTACTCTTACATCCATATCCTTGGTATGGTATCATTCTAGTGAGTTCAACATGAGTAATTAAAATAAAATGTGCACAATCATAACTTTCACACATATTTTAAAATATTTAAAAATCAATGCAAAGAAACAATCCTTTAATCATGATTATCGTACAAAGATTCAAGTTTCAAATATCACTTTCATCCAATAATCCATCATTCTCTTTATCATGGTGCATAAAATACCAAAATAATATTCGCATCCATACCTAATGTATCATATTGTTGTTCCAAGCACTTAATGGTTGGAATTATCTTTGAATAATTCTAGCATGCATATACACATAAGGGTCATCTCTTCACAGAACCACAAATTCACGTGGAGGCCTCCCGAACTTGTATATATAATATTCATATGATATAAGGATGATACCCTTCATCAACTTTTTACAACTCTGAGACATATCTCCTACATAGAGCTTGGAAATTCTCACGGTGTGGAATCCAACATATATCTAAGCTTGAAATATTAACATCACAAAAGATATCAGTACAAAACCTAGCACCTCAAGTGGGTGCTCTCTCATTGGTTTGCTTAAGAGCCTAACACCTCCTTTGGGTGCTCACTCATAGGTATTCACCTAAGAATTATCATCAAAGAGTGCTCAATAGATCCTAAGACCTCACAGCTGGAAAATCTGTACTAACTTATCAAAAATTCCAGAGCCTAAACAGTTTAGGTGCTTGAGAGCCAACATTCTCAATAACAAACTTAATTTCTCTTGCTTGATCACATAGTTTAAATATCCAATTTTCTCTTCTTATTTTTCATTAGTTAGTTAATTTTGTATGCTCTCTCTTAATAGGTTTGTTTAGTGTATAAATTTTTTCTTACAAGTTTACAGCCTTATAACGCAGGGCATCCCCCATAGTTTGCTCAAAAGTTTCACAACTCTTTATTTGATCAGTGCTTAGTTGTTCTAATTTTTGTCTTCTTATTGTAGAATATATATATATA
>LPNX011035356.1:118147-128620 GCA_001517045.1 Pseudotsuga menziesii
GAACTATATTTAATGTCTTTTCAAAAGAATTATTGAATACATAAAATATCATAATCATCATTGAGTATACACAATGTTTGATAGCCTACGAGCCCCACATCAAACCAAACTTTTACTAATTTTGATCATTCTTGATGTTCTTGAGCCCACTAGCTCAATACCATATTAACAAGGTAACTCAATAATTTTTATGCTCTAGAACTTACCCTCTCAACATCAAGGTATATTTATCTAATTCTTCAAGAACTTAAGTAACAATGTTACATATCTAACACTTTATTACTTTGCATAACTTGATGTTTTAGCACGTATGCACTTATAAACCTTTTATGAAAAGTTGTCCTATAATAGGTATGCCATATACACAACTAATTTCTCAAAATCACTATAGTTACCATACTCAAATACTTAAATAGAAAATTTTCAGCACTTCTTACAAAGTATATCCTCAACACATAAAGTTAACTCTACTATGTTTTTCCATAATGTAATTGATTTATTAGAAGATGACATCTTACTAACCTTTCATAATAATCAATAAGTCATACTCATTTAAGAGTTTACCTATTTCCATCGAGAAATTCACCCCTTATCATCTCACTAATTTCCCATTTGGAAGTGTTTCTTGCAACCTTAAGTATCTGCATACTTTATTCACAAATTCTCCAAAAATATTTGCATCATAATCTCATAAATAAAACAACAAAATATAATATTGAATTGCTATTTAGGATGTCCATAATTTATTGATACCACAAACTAGTATTTTTGCATAATCCCAATGCATTACTCTCACAACAAATTAGTGGTAACTACACTTGCATATACCTTTTACTGATGTGCACTTTAAGCAAAATGCATTCCTTATTTTGGATAATATTTTAGTGTTATTTCTAACTTTACTTCACCATGTTCCCTCTTCAACATCCTTAACTCGTATTATTAATACTATGCATACAACCTCTCTAGCATAATTTGCATAATTTCAATGAATTGTAGTTAAGCTTGTAATGTATTCAACAATATGCATGTAAAATTGGGCAAATATGCATACAAGATACATTTATTTTTAATTAATTTATTCTACGACCAAACATACATATTAGTCCCATTCTTGATATAACATAATCGAGAAGTGATGAAGAACCTTCTAGTTATATGGCTTGTTATGTAATGTAATGTTTTATTTTTTTAAGTATCCATAGCCATGTGGTGGTTGTTAATTTCAAACTAATCCTATAACTTTTAGCATCCACCATATCAAATAAAAATCAATATAACTAATTACTTGGGTAAATGATTACTCTAAGATAACTTGAGTAAATTATTACTCTAAGATAAGTCTTACTATTGATTGTCTCATTTCAAGTAGGAATCCAGTTTATCACATCATACCTTTTATTCTTTGCATCACTTAAATGGATGTTACTTGAGACATGTAATGATGTCTTAGCTACATAAAAGAATTGTCGTATAAACTAATTATCTTAAGATAACAAGGTTATTTAAAGGAGATTCCTTCCTACTATTTTAATAAGACCCTAATCAAATTAAATAAATCCATTTTAATACAGAGATCCATAAATACCTTATGAAGATATTGATAGATAATCCAATCCTTTCATGAAAATAGTAATCAATCATGAATTCATACTTAACATAACAATTTAGATTATCCTTAACATAACAATTTACATTCTCCTAAGAATATATCCATGACAATTACATTTATTTCACTTCTATATAACCTCATACTTCAATAATACTATTTACATGAAACTCATATATATACCATCATTTTCATCTTGAATCGCATTGAAGAAAGCTTCTTCATCTTTAATTTTATAAACACATCCACAACAGATTTATGCATCTCAACATAGATTTTTATAAATAAAGAATACAATATTCTTCGCACATTGCCTAATTATATATTGGAACATTTAAATATTACTAGTCATACTTTCTTTTGTTAACATGCATGAGTTCATGTAAATTAAAAGATATAAATTAAAAGACATGTAGAATAACTCTAATAATAATGTTACAAGATGATTTAAGTTTCTTATCTTTATAAGGTCCTCTCATAACATGTTATAGTTACTTTGGTAAAATTTTGTCAGCTACATAGTTTTTAACCTTAATGTTAGAATATAATCCGTTAGGGTTATATAATGTAAATAAATAAATAAATAAATAGTAGGAAGCCAAACAGGCTGAGCGGAAGGTGAAACCCAACCGCCATGTGATTTGTATAAATATAGGCATTTGCATTGGAATAATAATCTAATCAGGAGTTATTACCAACAAGTGGTATCAGAGCACGGTTGTCTTCCATAACTCCTGGCTACCATTCTGCTTGCCAGTCCATTGCTAGACTGCTCCATCAGTCTGCCAGTCGAATCGCATGCATTGTCTGCTTCATGATTGAGTTTGTGTGCTGAGGAAACCCTAATGAGTTGAGCGTTTTGTATGTATATTATTCTGGTGATTATCCTGCATAGAGTTACCTGAGTCACGACCTCTCATATCACTACGACCTCTCATATCACTGCGAGTTACCTAACCCTAATTTGTAATCAGGCTCTCTCTTCCTCCAGTTTTGTGCTACGATATTGTGATGCGATATTATGGCGATACCTCTCCTCCTTCATGTTCATGTCCATTGCTAGTCCATTGCCTATCTGGAAAGTCCCTCCACCGAAGTCGAATATCAATATGTTCTTCTAGCTCGTGCTTCCCTCCTTGTCCAGACCATAGACATTGGCGACCACAGTGGGAGACTGCTTGCGTGAAGAGACTCTTCAGTGAAGATTCACACCTACGTGTAACGGTGTAAGTTGGTGATTTCGAGCCTTGTAATGGTGTAAGCTAGTAACAAATGTGCTGGAGAGATTGTGCAGTGAAGGCGTTGGAGGAATCGTGGAGGCTACCTGCGTGGTATGCTGCATGGAGACTGTTCTCTGCAAGCACGTGGAGAAATCGCCCTTCTGGAGGAGAACACTGTGATTTGATCATTTAATACTGCGCGTTGATCATCTAACACTGCGATTTGATCATTTAAGAGCTGCGATGGTCATGTTGTAAGAGCTGCGATGGTATATGTTATATGTTGTAAAAGTGTGTTCTAACTGTTTTTTTGTGAAGACTGCGCATCATTGTTGCTACATAAATACTGGTGATTGATATATAAATACATATATATTGCTGCAACCCATGTACGTTGAAGTCTGATCATACATTTTGTGAACTGCGACCCATATTTTGTGAAATATTGTTCACTGCACCTGGAGGATAATGTGAAGCTAAGATATGAGCTGTGGTGTTCTTGATTGTCAAGCCCCGTGTTCAGACTGTGAAGAATGAAAAGTATTCTTGTTGATCCTAAAGACTGAGATTGGTATATTGCAGACCAATCTCAGAGACTAAATACTAAGACTAATATGTGAAAATGTTGTATGCTGTATATTATGCTCACTGATTGCTAGTGACTGATATAAAGAAGGCTGTGTATGACTGACAGTGATATATTTTGTATCTACTGATATATTTGCTATTCACTTGCATTGTATTCACCTTGGCAGAGACTGTAGACCTGCAAGGTTATTATTTTTGACTTCTCTTTGAAAATTACACTTACAGTTGTAATAATGCAATCTATAGCATCTATAGTCGGTGCCACTCTCACCGGAAAAGACACCTATTCAGAATGGTGGAGGAAGATCAAATCTGCCTTCATCTACAATGACCTTTGGGACAACATTTCCGAAGGCTGCACAATAGAGACAGAAGCTGGAAAGTCCATAAACATAGACTCAAGACCTCCAGAATCAGAGAAAGAGAAGGCCATTTCGAAAACAAAAGACAAGAAATCCTTAGCTGTTATCACTGCCACTGTCAGCGAAGAGGTGAGCCAGCACATATTGCCTGCAAAATCATGTTTTGAAGCATTAAAAACATTAAAAGAACTGTATGATTCACATAGTGAAATGGAAGTTATTCAATTAATGTTAAAATTATTCAGTCTTGAAGTAAAAGACAATGATCCTATGTTAGTTGCCTCTGAAATGAAAGCCATCATGCACAAGATTCAAGCCTCTGGTATGACACCAGATCTTCCTCTTGCAGCATTTGTAAAATCTTTGTATCCTACTCACTCCAACTATCTTGAGTCATTGCAAGCTAGTGACAAGTTCAAATCACTAACATTTGACACCCTGGTAGAAAAGATAGCTGACAGAGAGAAATCCTTTGGTAAGAAGACAACCAAGCCTACTGGAGAATCACTTTGCTTTGTTCAAAAAGCAAAGAACCATGCCAAAGACCAATCCAAAGATCATCCCAAAGGAGAAAGCAGCAAGAGAGGCAGAGGAAGAAGAAGCTTCAGAGGCAGAGGGGGAAGAAATAACTTCACCAAAAGATCAGATTTGTAGTGCAAGCGTTGTGGAAAGACTGGGCACACATCAGATCAGTTTTGGGCTTCATGGGACTCCATCAAAGACAAGCACAACCAAAAGAAAGATGATAATAAACATCAAGATGCTAGTAAATCTTCTGATTCTGCTCATTGTATTGTTGCAAATTGTAATCTTGGAATTAATGAAATGACTTCTCTTTCATCTTATAAAGATTGTTGGCTGCTTGATAGTGGTGCAACATCACATATGGCATTTAGAAAAGACTATTTTGAAGAACTGAATGAAACAATAGATGGCATAGTTTACTTTGCAGATAAGTCAAGTATTAAACCAAAGGGAATGGGCACCATTCGACTGAAGATGCCTGGATTTCCTGATTTCTTGTTGAAGAACGTTCTCTATATTCCAGAGTTGTAGAGAAGCCTGCTGTCCTTGGTGGACATTCGACAGCAAGGCCATTCCATCCACATGTTTGATGGAATCATTGAAATAAGAAAGTCCTCTGACAACCAAGTCATCATGACTGGATACGAAGATGGAAAGCTGCTAAAGCTCAAGGGTTCATCTGCAAGATCTCAGAACTATGCCTACCTCTCTCAGCATGGAGAAGGTAATATGTCATCTAGTTCATTGTGGCATGCAAGATTTGGTCATCTAAATTATAACAGTATTTGTTTGTTGAGAAAGAATGGTGTATTTGGATTGCCCACCATTCCTAAAGAGAAGAATAAATGTGATGCATGTATTTTAGGGAAACATAGTAAGCTTCCATTCCATGAATCTAATTTCAGAGCAAGTAGGAAATTAGAACTAGTACATTCTGATTTATGTGGCCCAATGCCAACTCCTTCAGCAAATGGGAATAAGTATTTTATGAAATTTGTTGATGACTACTCAAGAATGTGCTGGACATACTGTTTAAAGACAAAATCATAAGCATTTCAAACATTCAAAGACTTTCATGAATTGATTGAAAAATAAGCACAATAAAAAATTGGTACACTTCGTACTGATAATGGAAAAGAATACACTTCAAATGCTTTTGAAGCTTATCTTCGTCAACATGGAATTGCACATCAGACTACCGTTCCCTACAATCCTCAACAAAACGGTGTATCAGAGAGAATGAATAGAACCATAATGAATATGGCTCGCTCAATGATGTTTTTCAAGAATGTAAAACTAATGTTTTGGGGTGATGCAGTAAAATGTCCAGCATATTTGAGAAATAGAAGTCCATCAAATGCACTTGATAACAAGACTCCACATGAAATGTGGTTTGGCCATCTGCCTTCAGTCAGGCATCTCAGAGTTTTTGGTTCCACCTATTATGCCTTGATTTCGAAGGAGCAAAGAAACAAGCTTGGTGCTCGAAGCAGAAAGTGCATTTTCCTGGGGTACGAAGAATACTCCAAGGCATATCGTTTGTATGATGAGGTAAACAAGAAATTTGTTATTTCCAGAGATGTCATTTTTCTTGAAACTAATAAAAATGACCAGTCCATTGAGAGACAACTTGATCATCTCGAAAATTATCCTCATCCAAAGAACTATTATGAAAATGAATATGAAATTCCAAATCTTGAAGGGGGGATTCCTATTCTGGATCAACCTTTGGAATCTCCATATGAAGCACCAAGTCCCCCGCGTGAAGAAGTTCCTGCTACTTCACTTGAACAAGAGGTTCAACTGGATGATGTGATTGAGAGAATTGAAAGACTCTCAATCAATGATGAAGCACCACCAGCTGATCAACCAGGACCATCACGGAAGATTCCTAAATGGGCCACAAAGACACTTGAAAGTGTCCATCCAGATGAAGTTGGAAAGACGGGAATGAGAAGTTCGAAAAGACATGAAGATGGAGGAGGAGAAGATAATTCAGGTGATGACATGGATGTATCATTTGATTGTGAATTTAATTTATCTACTAACTTTGAACCAACTTCCTTTGAAGAAGCTTCTACTCGTGTTGAGTGGAAAGAAGCTATGCAAAATGAGTATGATGAACTCATAAAGAATGGAACTTGGGAGCTGGTTGACCCTCCAGTTGGATCCAAACCAATTGGCTGCAAGTGGGTGTACATGAACAAATACATATCAGATGGCTCACTTGACAAGCACAAAGCGAGGCTTGTAGCAAAAGGCTATGCACAGAAAGAAGGAATTGACTATGAAGAAACATTTTCTCCTACAGCAAAATGGGCTACCATCCGTACCTTACTCTCTTTAGCTGCTCAGAAAGGGTGGAAATTTCATCAAATGGATGTGAAGACTTCTTTCTTCAATGGATACTTGAAAGAGAATGTCTTCATGTCTCAGCCAGAATGCTTTGTTGTGAAAGGAAAAGAACAAAAGGTATGCAAGCTTGTCAAATCCTTCTATGGCCTAAAACAAGCACGTCGCGCATGGTATGAAAATTTAACTGAGCATCTTTTGAAATTAAATTTCGAACATTTTGATCTTGATGATGCAACACTGTTTATAAAGAAATTTGGAAGATCTGTTGTGTATCTTGTGGTGTACGTAGATGATCTTTTGATGACAGGGAACAATGAGAGCTATATAGCATCCATAAAGAAAGATTTGAAAAAGATCTTTGAAATGACAGATATGGGACATCTCCACTATTACTTAGGAATTGAAGTCACTCAACATCCTAAGTACATATTCCTATCTCAGAAAAAATATGTTGGAGAACTACTAAACAAATTTTGCATGACAGAATGCAATCCTATATCTACTCCAATGGAACAGAAAATGAAGCTCACATCAAGCGAAGGAAAAGAATTTGAAGATGCGACCAAGTATCGACAACTGGTAGGAAGTATTATCTACCTTACAACAACTAGACCAGATATTTCTTATGTTGTTGGCATGCTTTCAAGGTTCATGCATAAACCTTATGAAGGACACTGGTCAGCTGCAAAAAGAGTTCTAAGATACTTGAAGGGGACTCAAAACGTTGGACTCAAGTACTCTAAAGTGGATGGATTCAAACTTATTGGGTACTCAGACTCAGATTTTGATGGTGATAAGGAGACAGGAGTATCAACTTCTAGATACACTATGAGTCTTGGATCAGTAGCTGTCTCATGGAGATCACGCAAACAATCAGTTCCAGCAGATTCAACAACAGAAGCAGAATATGTGGCTGCAGCTGAAGCAACGAAAGAAATAGTATGGCTCAGGAAGATACTTGAAGATTTGCAAGAAAAACAAGAGAACTCCACTCCATTACTAGTCGACAATACTTCTGCAATCAAGCTGGCTAAGAATCCTAGATTCCATGATCAAACCAAACACATCAACACAAAGTATCATTTGATTCGACATCATGTAGAATCCAAGACAGTCCATCTTCGACATTGTTCCACAAATGATCAAGTTGCAAACATCTTCACCAAAGCGCTTGGATGAGAAAAGTTTGAAAGGTTCAGAAACATGCTCGGACTTATGAACACCCCTTCGGATTAAGAGGTGGATTGTTAGAAAATAATCCGTTAGGGTTATATAATGTAAATAAATAAATAGTGGGAAGCCAAACAGGCTGAGCGGAAGGTGAAACCCAACCGCCATGTGATTTGTATAAATATAGGCATTTGCATTGGAATAATAATCGAATCGGGAGTTATTACCAACACTTAACATAATCCTCTTAAAATTAAACATCCGCATATGGTCATATATTTTAATTGAACCTGGAATTTTAAATAATTAATAGTAACTCTTCACACGAATGAAAAGGCTTGTTTATTCCATCAATTTACAACATTATCCCAAAAAATTATCTTCTAAATATTATTCATTAGAGAGAATTTGAGGTCAAAAATGGGCCTCAAAAGGAACAAAATGTACTATAAAAATCAACCAATTACATTCTAGTAGATGACATCATCCCCCATGGTTGAGGTGGCATTGCATGAGTTAAGAATGCTTATTTGTCACATTTTCTATGGTGGATGAAAACCCATAGTTAACCAAGGTAGTGGTACAAGTACTTTTAAGTCATAAAGTGAAGTACTCACAATGAAAGTCATTTCACACTTTCTCTTAAAATAATATTATTGTTATTTTCAAGTAAAGTACTCACAATTCACTTTCACATAAAATAATATTATTGCCATTTTCAACTAAAGTACTCATAATTCATAAAAATGTCTTTTCGCATTTTTTTATAAAATAATATATTGTCATTTTCATGTTTTTTAATTTTAAATTATATATTCACTCAATTTTATTTAATATCATAATGTCAAACTAATATATATATATATATATATATATAATCTTGTGCTTTTAAAATAAATTAAATTCATGAATGATATTTATATGAAAAAAATATGTTGGTTATGTATATAAATTAAATTCATTTTTGTTTAATTTTATTTACAAGTTCAATACAAATAAATGCTAAAGGACAATAAATTTTTGGGAATTTACAATGAATCTTAGTCACATCATTGTAGAGTTATTTTATTAATTTTATTTATAGTTAATTTAGAAAAGTAACTCAACCATGGTTATTTATATTGTGCATAAAAAGTAGTGTAGGAGGTGAGTTGTCATATATACCTACCCCATAAAACCCCTAACTCATAATATTTTAATATATCTTATATTTTTGTAGTACATCTCTTAGGAGGCCCATTTTTGACCTCAAATTCTCTCTAATGATCCTCATTCATTTAGCTTCAAACCTTAATCCTTTCCACATAAGTATGATTATCCTTGTTAGGCATGCAGGTGTAATCCTACATCTTTATTGTAACATGCTTTAACACTAAAATACTGTGAATACGTATAAATTTTCCACTAAGTGTGTGAGAGCAACATACTGGATACATGTTAACACATAGTCTCTTTCTCATACTAAATATCTAATGAAATCAACATATCACATTGTCAAATGTCCAACAAAACCTCACTCTTCATGCATGCACTTTTTTCCATTTAAGTTATGCAACTAACTCCATACATTCAAGCATATAACTCCAACTGAACTAGTTCATATACTTTGACTTTCATAACAGTATTATTTCTATAGTATGAATGCCAATAAGTAAACATAAAGTCTCATGTTGAATTACCAAATTCTTCATGAGGTTTTGTAACACATGTGTATGTGAGTGAGTGTTGTAAACATGTTGTGGTACCATTTGTAACAAACCCAACATCCAATTTGTGAACTAAGGAGATGGGGTGAAATTTCCTTTTATAAATATCTTCCAAATACCTAAAAATGTTAGATTTTATAGAAAATAATCCACTTCCCTACTCACAACCTTAAATACTATTTTAAATGGTTTCACAATACTTAACCTTTATACAATTAAAACATTGCTAATTCTCTAGTACCATATTAATCATCTCCTAGATGGTATTATTTATTTACCTTTTATCAAGATATTAGACTACCCTATTCAACCTCTTAACTTTTCAAGTAAGTTTCCATCATCATCACCTAAATTTATATTGTACCATCACCTATATATAATTAATATCACCTCCTATTTATCATTCATTAATCATCACTTAAATACAAAACGAATAACACTTGTTGGTTACCACTCTTTAATGATAATGAGATGCTTCTTGTATTCCAAGTCTAATCATAGATATGTAGATAACATGGTTCAAGTCCCGTTCATTGTGTACAAAATTAAATAGAAAAGTATTCTATTTAAAGGACAATATTTTACAAAACTTTAACTTAGGTCAACTTGCATAAACAAAATTACATAATATAGGAATGAAAGGGAGAGACCAATATAACTAATGAGACCCTAACCAAGAGGTACCTCCACCATTGTTAATCTTTTATTATTTTTAACCAACAAGGAAAGTTACAATTTAGCACCACATAGGCTTCTATTTTCTTCTATTTTCTTCAAATTCTCTTTTAAGAACATTTGCAAGGCTTCTATAGCCTTGCATGGACCATTAAATAGAGAGTATTTATACTCCATTTACTTAAAATTTATTTACAAAGACTGAGAAACCTAACTTAGAATGAGTACTATGCCCCACCTAACCTCTTTTAAAGTGATATATA
>LPNX011035356.1:128681-139034 GCA_001517045.1 Pseudotsuga menziesii
TTGATTGAATCTTCCATCTTTCAACATTGAACCTAATTCTATTTGTTTGGTGATTATAGTTATAGATCGGGTCTCTCCTTAGAATACTGATTTCAACCTATATCTCTCAGTAATGAGTAATAACTTGGCTATGAAAGGTTTTATGGAGCGTATGCTCCCAATTTAGAATTCAAGTAACAATTTATTCTGTAGGTCTTTAACAGACGTCTTCTAAACTCTTTTAAGCTTCATTTATAAATAATAGCAAAAGTAGGTTGGTGTTACAGAGATAAATTCCTATGGCTTGGGGTACCACAACAAACAACTTGACTCCAGAAATCAATCCTTTCCTATATTCAAGAGAAACCAAATATCTAACACTAAAGGATCTTGATTCGTACCTTATTCTTGATGGTTGATGTAGATCCCCGTTGAGCTTTCCAACTCGAGCTTGAATCGATAAATTGCTTCCTCAACATTTAATAAACAAGACAAGCATGCTATATATAATCATGTTAGACCTACTCTAGCATATATAATCAATAACATATAAGCATTTGAAATCATCCATGGATCAAATATTCATTCAAATACACATTATTGGACAGGAAAAGATATTTCTATTAATATAAAACAGATATTACAATAGAGACAACCTCTGTCGGTACATCTACGAATCGGAGAAGCTAAGTTCCCCACTTGGGCCTCCACCACTTCAATCCTCCATCTCTCGATAGAAAGCTCACAAGCTAAAGGAAAGCTTGGGAAGAACACAAAAGTGCTCCAAGGGACAAAGGGATGCAGACTCAAGTATAAGTTCCGGCAACAATGGACTATAGTTCTCTTGCTCTCAATTCCCCATGCCTTCAATGTGTCCAAAGGGTTCCTTATATACCTCTTCAATGGGGTAATGAAAGGTCAAATCCAAGCGATCTCAAGGCATATGGAAGGCTAGGAGACAAGTGAGTTGGATCCACATCAAGGAAAACTCCAAACGAATTTGGCCTTTTGCACACATCCCGATGTACGTGGTTTTAGGGGTCAAACCCACGTATATACACGAGAAAGGGTTTAAAAGTCGCGTATGGCAATTTTTGCATGTTTTTAGGGATGATCTTGGAAACATCAAAAGTACAAAAATGGTCCATGGGGTCTAAGGAGTCTACAGAGGGACAGGGAAGGCCATAAAACTGTGATCCGCCATGTGTGGTAAAATCAGATGCAACAGATGCCTCCTAATGTGTGAGGTTAGAGGGGTCATACGATGGCCGAAATAAATTATAAGTCCATCCCAGAAGTGAAGTGATGAAGAACCCAGTGGAAGAACCAGTCATCCAATCAGCACCATACAATGATACAACTCTGCACATAACTGCAAATAGATATAGCAGTCCCGGATACATAAGAGTACAATTGCCATGAATAGGCATGATACAATATAACATATGTGGTCATCGCCATGTACAATAAAAATAGTTAAAAATCTCCATGATGAAGATATACACAGGATCATGATCTCCATGAAGACTGAACATATATAATGGATCAAGATCTCCATAGTGGCTGGAAATGTCTGACATATACTGGAATCAAGTCACGAGAGCTGAAATCTCATGAACACGGGCATGATCAAGGAGGTAGCATATAAGAGATTCCACCAATCTATAAGGTCTTCTACACAAACCACTACGAGTACATGTCCTACTATGTGAATAGAGGTGTCAAGGTTGAACATAGTATTCCATCGTCTGATTACCGGTCATTGATGTATATTGTTAACAGACGCGAGATCACCCACCAATAATGAAAATGGAAATCAAGGTACTAGAGTGCAAACTAACAAGTGTGAATAAATGTGTTCAGGTCGAACAATTGAGAGAATCCATCGATCAGGGGACATTGATGTATTCCCAAAAGCTGTCGATGGTGAGAGAACTTGCCACTGATGACTACAAGTCTCAAGGCACTCAAACAATGAATCTAGATTCCTAACCCAGAATAAATGATCTGAAGTCGATGGGATGAATTCCATTGGAAGGAGAGCATTAAGGCATCCCCCATCATCCCACATGAGCTACTTAGCAAAGTTGTATAATGTGGAAGGACTCGATCATAAAGTGCACGAACCAGTAACTATATTGGGAATGGCCAACATGCAAAGTCAAGATAACTGAGGAATGGTTGACTCAGGTTTCAAATTCCTTTGAACAAGAGCATAAAGGCGAATGGTGACTAAATGTAGGCAGCATAGACTCGATATGGAAAAATGGGACATCTGTGCGACATAGGAGGCATCGACAGAGGCTCCATAGGGACTGGAAGCTTAACTAGTCAGTGGAGATAAACTCAGATAAATGAGTACAGCTCCTAAAGTCAAACTATTAAACCAATCAACGAATGTGATATACAGTGCTCTGTTCGAAGGAGACACGACTCGACTGTTGCCAAAGATAACATCTTTTCTTGTCCGGGTTTTTGTTTTTTTAATTTTTTTTTGGACTTTTTCAATTATTTGAAAACCTTGAAAAAGAATAAAATCGCTTTAAAGTTACAGACTAGGAGGAGACGAGTGTCAAATGGGAAAACAAACTAGTTCCAAAGTAGCAGAACATACATATGCTCAATGCAAGGACACATGTGTAGGATAGCGACACTCGGGGGAAAGTCCCCTCTTGGTAAAAATAGGTAATCAAGCTACAAAGGATATATAAAATGGCTCTGCATGGCTAGACATGAGACAAGCTCGTGCTATGTGGCTGATACTCAAAGTCAGGGAAGCTGACATAAGGCTCAATGAGGCAAGAAAAGATCATGATAATGCAATTACAACTTGACATAAGGGATTCATGGGGAAATAGGCCAGCAAAAGATCAAGAGGAGTATGAGGCTCTTGCAAAATGTCATGGAGATACTATACAATGGACTCCCACATACTAAAAGACAAATTGTCGGCATGCGCACCAAATGCAAACAAGGAGCTAACTAGGGTACCCATGTAAGGTCAAGCTCTACCATTCACATCATGTCACTTCTAAAACAACAAGAAGGTTCTGTCACAAAGATAGAATGGGTTCATACCTAAGGTTATAATGAAATGTTCATAAGGTCATGCAAAATGCAAATGGAGGTGAAACCTAACCTATATGCCAGTTTAAACATCATACCTGAAATTGACACGAACGGGTCAAAACAATGGTCGAAACGACGCTCAAAACGGTCTCCTACATCATATATTAGTAAAAAATGGTCCAAAACTATAGAAAAGGGGGTAAAAATTTTCAAAAATTTGAAAAATTTATATAAATAGTAAAAAATTCAAAACATTATATAACATTTGAAATTTTTACCCAATTGAGCTCAGAACTTCAAACGCGAATTCCGGGAGATCCAGCAGGCGGAATCCGACACTGTTTTTTCCAGGTAACTTCCCATGCCCTGCTCTTTCATTTACATGTAAAATTTTCAATTTCCCATGGTCCAATTTGATTTCTAGGCCATTCTAAATTATGTTCCTCAATCCACGTGAAAATGAAGGATTTTTCTGCGTATAGGGCTGGCTATATGCGGAAAAATGCCTCAAAGTCGCGTACATACGCAGTTGTTTAGAAAACAGTTACGTATGCGGCCACGTTCAAGTTTTTCTAAGACATATAATGACCCAACCTTGAATTAAATGTGCAAGATGGTTCTAGAATGGAGGGAACGAGAGCAGGACGATGTAGAAGAAGTAGTATGGGGTGATCTAATGGCACAACAAGATCTTCGTGCATGCGGGCTCTACAAGTTTTGGTGTCTTGGTGGCTTAAGGGCCAAACCAAGACTGCTGCAGATGCTAGTAGACTACTAGTATCGTGACTCAGAGTCGTTCCAGATCGATGGGATGTCCTTCACCATAGAAGTGGAGGACATATACATCATTACTGGATTGTCCCGACGAGGGGAAGTGGCGAACCTACGTTCTCGTGGGCCCAGAGGTGGCCTCACCATAGATGAGTATATAGTTGTATACTATTATACGGACATGGAGAAGGTCGGGACTTAGATCCAAACTAACTCCATATAGGTGCTAGGCCTAAAGGCCATACTACTGACACTCGGCAGGATAACAGGGCTAGCCTCACTCCACCAGGACTCGTGGCCCTTGATGTTCTATGAAATGGAGTACATGAGACCCACAGTTTATGATTGAAGCACTAGCTCAGCGAGTGCAATACAGCCAGGGTATGAAACTTCAGTTTCAACAGTATAGTGAGCACGTTCTTCTTTGAGGGTGTTCCAAGATTAAGCCCTAGAGTTGGCGTTCCTCTTCACAGGGTTTGAGATCTAGCCGAATGACGTTGGGCAGATGCGATGTGCAGACTGGGTGGAGGCAGGGTGTCCAACCCCTATCCAACTGATTTCTTTTCATGGTGGCAGCGACAAATAGTTGCCATCGATGATTACCCCTATGCAGAGATAGATTTTTGGGGAGATATTGACATGCCTCTACCACCAAGATTAGCATACGGTGACATTGGTAATGAATCCCAACCCTCTTTTAAAGTTTTTTGAATTATAAATTTTTTTTTGTGTTTTTTGATATATATAGACTAAAAAAGACATGTTTTTGTGTGACAACACATAGTGAAATCCTGTCATATGTATGCAGATGTAGGACCACAGCGGCCTGAAGGATTCCCTCGTCATAGACAAGGGGGAAGAGGAGATGACATTATGGGTGTGGATGCAGAGCGGATGCTCCAAAGCATTCATAGCAACTTTGTGCGGCTGACACATAGGGTACCCATGGCGCAGGTCGAGGACCTACCTGAGGCCATGCAGCGTCAGGTGGTGGCTATGCCATGAGCATGGGTGTAGTTGTTTCAACGGCTAGCTAGAGTCGTGGTGCCATTCCACGATCAGAACCCCCCTCCACCTCCCCAGGCTTAGATACCTGGGAGTGATACATTTTGTACTACCATGTGTTTATATTTTGGTGGCTTAGAAGCCCCATTTTTGTATTATGACACTTATGTATTATCACATTTTGTATTTTTAATGAAAAACTTTTATGATGATCGATTTATTTATTTACATGTGTAAAAATGTATGTTTGTGATGAGCTTATTGTCTGTGAAACAAATGCCAATCTAGCACATAGTTAGCATATGAGTCAACAACTTGATTATTAATTCTTGGAACATGTATGTATGTCATGTTGTCAAATTGACATTCTAACAATCTCACATGTAAGAATCTTCATAATAATGCTGGATCCCTAACATGATACAAGCCATTAAGTTGTGACACTAATAACTTTGAATCAAGATGTACCTCAAGAGATAGAACACCATGTGAAATAGCATCCCGTAGAAGCTCGATAACGACACTATATTCAGCAACATTGTTTGAAGAGGGCCATAAACATATGCCTTGTGAAGATAATACCTGACCTGTGGGAGTATAAATCACCCAAGCAGTAGAGGTTGAGTGTTGAGTGTGGTGGCTAGCACCATCCGTGAATCCTATATAAATGGAAGACTCCATTGACATCTTCCATAAGAAACGAAAGCTAATCAATAAACCCGATCACCATAAGAAAAACATAACTATGCAAAATATTGTACAATAATATACAATAGTCAGCCCTGGCTGAGAATCATGCATAGTACTTCTTAAGATAGAGCCCATTTCTAGGCTCCGCCAAGGCTGTCCCTTCGTAATCTACTAACTCATATGTGCCCTTCTCCAACACAAGTTTAACAACGTAAGGACCATGCCACATGGGGTTAAATTTTCTTGCCCCCAAGGGTTCTTTAGCTTGATCCTACAAAAGGACCAAATCTCCTTCACTAAACTTCCTTGGACGGATAGATTTATCATACTAGACCTTAACGCGACGCTTATTCACTTCTAGAGCCACTAAAGCATCTCGGCGCTGCTCATTAAGCTGCTCTAAATGGACCAAATGTTCCTCCAATGGGGAATTGTCTGGTAAGAGTTCTATGGCTATCTTGAAATAAGGGATTTCGCACTCAACCAGAAATATAGACTCCACTCCATGTACAAGTTGATATGGAGAAAAACTGGTGGCAATCTTAACAGTGGTCCTATAAGCCCACAAAGCAGGATATAACATGATATGCCAATTGGTCTTGCTTTGTGCGATAGTTCGTTGGAGAATGGACTTGAGTGATTTGTTCACTGCTTCAACTTGTCCATTCGCTTTAGGGTAATAAGAAGAAGAATTCTCCTGCTTATACCTTAAATTCGATTATATTTTTTATCATACAAGCTATCATTATGATCTTAGGATCTTTAACTGAGAGAATAACATGCATAGCAATAAAACACAAAATACAAGAGACACAAAGAATTTTCCTCAGGGAAACCTTAAAGGAGAAAAGCCTGCAACTTTCTCATAGATAGAATCAGCACCAAAAGTAAAACCCGAAAACATAAAGATGATCTCCCGACAGCAGCAGTCTCTCTCTCACACATTGAGAGAGCTTCTCTTCTCTCACCCATGTGCCCCAATGAGTGAGTGTGTGTGTTGTAAATAGAGAGACTCACTCTGTATTTATATTCTTCTATTCACTTGGAACCCACTCCAACATGTCAGGCTCACTTAACAATTGCTTACTAGAGCCGACATCTCTAGCAGTGTCTAATAACTCTAGTGTCCCAAAACTTGTGCGGAATTTTCCTCCTCCGACGAACAGGAGGGTAACACAATGGTGGGGACTATTTCCTCGACTTACAATGACTCACCTAGGATCAAATTCACTAGGATAGTCTAATAACCCTAGGGCACCACAACTATGGGGACTTTAACCCTTAGACAATAGGAGGGTTACCCACAATGACTTGTTTACATTATTGATTCTCTCGATCGAAACATCAGGGCATGACATAACATGATAACATCCTAGAATAAACATAGGGTTACAATAGATAAGAAATACAAGTGAATGCATTCTGAAGTTACAATTACGTCAACACTTCCACTTAACTAGGAAGGTATTCTCTCGACACAATTTTCATCACTGGTCTTCTTCTCTAGATCTTCTTCTGATTTGCATATCCAAGTCATCTTGTCTTCAAGTCATCTTTATCTTCATGCCATCTTCTTTTCTGGATCTGGATCATCACTTGATCTGGACCATCATCACTGGATCTGGATCATGATAACTGGACATCATTACTGGATCTAGATCATCACTTGATCTAGATCATCATAATTGGACATCATCACTAGATATGGATCATCACTCGATCTGGATCATCACTACTGGATCTGGATCATCACTCAATCTGGATCATCACTACTAGATCTGGATCATCACTTGATCTGGATCATCATTCTTGGATCTGGATCATCACTCGATCTGGATCTCTCAGAGTCATCATAACTGGATCTAGATCGTAGCTCGATCTAGATCTCCTCTACTCATCATCATATGTGCTATCTCATAATTCTTCTCGTCATAGGAAGTTCTACAGAGCCAGCCTTCTTTCATGGTGGGTGTATGCCTACCTCCTTATAGGTCTTTGGTAGCCCTTACATCTGACCTACTCATCAGAATGGCCATCACTCACATCTAACCTACTCATTAGAAAGGCGATAGCCCTTATATATAATCATATAAGACCTAATCCTATAGTCACATCATAATGGACAGCAATCACATTTGACCTATTCATCAGAAAGGAGGTAGCCCTTACATCTATGTAGGAGTTCATCCTACATCAGAATGGCCAACACTCACATCTTACCTACTCGTCAGAAAGGAATGCACTCACATCTGACTTGGTAGGAACCAAATCCTACACCCTCGTTAGAATGGCCCCCAGTCCTAGACTGAGCTACCTGGTAATGGACCAGGTGCCTCCACTCTCCTGGAGAGTGGCAGTAGCCCTTACATCTTACCTACTCATCATAATGGCCAGCACTCACATCTGACATGGGAGGAATATAATCCTTTAGCCATGATAGAATGGCTCAGCCCTTATATCTGACCTACTCATCAGAATGGATCTTTCAGTCTTAGACTGAGTGTTCCTGGTAACTGACTAGGTACCTCCATTCCTAGAATGGTGGTTAGCAATCATATCTGACATGGAAGGAACAAAATCATCTCACCATGACAGAATGGCTCAGGCCTTACATCTGACCTGCTCATCAGAATGGCTATGGGACTAATCACTTTCCCTTGGAGGAAACCTCTATCTAGAGAACACCAAGATTCTCCGTGAAGTACTCAAACTTCACCCTAGCCAATGGCTTTGTCAACACATCAACTATCTGTCCCTCCATCGCAACATACTGGAGCTTCATTGCTCCCCTCTGCACCATATCTATGATATAGTGATACTTTATCTCGATATGCTTCGACTTGTCATGGAACAATGGAATCTCTGACAACTTCACGCAACTCTGGTTGTCACAATGTATACAAGTAGCATCCATTTCGAGATCAAATAAATCTGACAGTAGCTTCTTGAGCCATACTGCCTCACAACTAGCTGAACAAGCTGCGACATACTCTGCTTCAGCTGTACTCAGTGCCACACAGGATTAATTCCTACTAAACCATGAGATCACACCTGATCCCATACTGAAGCAACATCCTGAAGTGCTCTTCCTATCGATGGCATTGCCTTCCCAATCTGAATCAACATAACCCTCTAAGTTAATATTCTGATTCGCATTGTACTTGATCCCATAATCAATCGTACCTTTCAAGTACCTCAGAATATGCTTTGCAACAATCAAGTGAACATGTCTGAATGTGTTCACAGCAAAGCAAATATCTGGTCTCGTATTTGTCAGGTACATCAACTGACAATACATCGTGGCATCAATCATATCTGATGAAGCATTGCTCAATAGCTTCATGTTCGATGCCATAGGTGTGGTCATGGCCTTGCAGTCCATCATCCCAAACCTCTTTAGGATCTATACTGCATACTTCCTTTGTCCAAGGAATATTCCATCTGTATTCTGCCACATCTCCATGCCTAGAAAAATAGTGCATCGACACATAATAGGAGCATCACTGGTCTTCCATATTCAACCTTGAAGCAAGGGTTGGAATCCTCTTTACTCTCAGTAAATCCTAGAGTTATCAGTAATCTATCCATCATGTCTTACCATGTCGAAACTCAAGATATTCTATAGTCACTCCCTCTGAAGCGGAGCATCATACTCCCTCTGTCTTCTATACTCTACGTACTGAAACATTCTGTATCGAAGTGACAAGTAGCTTCCGATGCTACTAATATTTTATGTATAGACTTTCATCTTCAACCTTGTAGAAAGGGTTAAGATCTTCATCAAGCTCATCATGTATGTGTTTCAACTCCCACTGGCTGCAAATGTTTGTGAGAAGTGTCGTGCTACGAATCTTGTCTTGTGTCCCACAATGTTTCCATCTACTGCATGATGGAACTATGAACTTCTCTTCAGGTCTCGATACTGCATCCTAGACATCATTCTTTTTGAACTGGTCTTCCCTTTCTTCTTGGTTACTTCTTCATAGCTGGAAGGTTCTTTATTAATGATGTCGCTGCATTCGTCATATTTATTCTTCATCTTGAACTGTCGTCACTTGTTCTTTGGAACAAGTCTTATCCTTCTTTGCTTGTAGGCGATTATGTACATGATATTTCCTACAAGTCAAATGCATTTGCATGGTGTAGAAGGAGCAAGTTGATAAGTCGACTTGAACAAGAGCCGACTTAGTCGATCAGCCGACTAAGTCGATGGGCCGACTTAGTCGATTAGCTGACTAAGTCTGTTGGCCAACTAAACTAAGAGATTAGGTCAGCCACCTAAGGTCGCGTCGCTTCACCGAACCGATAGGTAGTTGTTTTGTAACCATTTTGTAAATAATATATATTAGGCTGTTGAGCCAGATGAGAACTCAGTTCAGTTCTTTGCGTTGTATGGATTCATTTTAATAATATAATCTATTTATTCACTCATCTGTTCTTATCTCTTGTCTCTATTCTATATTTGTATATGTTTTAGTGTGTATTATTGGTAACCTTATGTGATTTGTGATATTACAACATTGGTTTCGTTGCTGGGACATGAACCAAAGTCTCTTGGGTGAGATCTGAGTATCCTAACCAACTAGACTACAAGTGTCGTCTAGTGTCGTCCCGACTTAGGCACCGATAGGCGAAGTCAAACCAGACAACCCTGAGTATGCTGTTACAAAAGGCATTATTCGAAAACTTGCCAAAGAAATAGCAGCAGCCAGGAAGAAAATAAAAACACAAGAACAACATGTAGCTTGGGTTTTCACCCTAGCTTGTGCTGATGAGCACCTACTAAGGAATCTGGAATCCTTAGTAGCAGTTCAATAATGTAAACAAAAATAGACGGAA